>LBNU01024375.1:109024-167693 GCA_014162995.1 Artemisia annua | reverse complement strand
CGAGAACTCTTTTTTGGCCCTTGGATTAGAAGATCAATGGTTAATTATAATTGTGGCAGTTTTGTAAATAAATTGAAAGCAAATTATATTTAATAAAATGTAAAAGGGTATTATAGGGTTTCTTTAAATATGTTGAAAATAAATAAAACCTCATTTATTTTAATAGGAGGAATCAGTTACAAGTCAAAAATAACCTCCACATTCACAGGCACTCTCCTTTTCCTTGAGAAACCCTAGCCGCTGCCTACCACTTTCTTCATCACATACTGGAAAAAATCGCCGATATTCTTCATCACATACACGCCAGAAAAATACTTCCGTATTTTTTTAGTGATAGTATGTGCGGTTGCCTTTAGTCGTTGGTGGCTATGACGTGGTGACCCCTAGCCACCTTCTCGATCTATGTTACTCAAACGGCGGCACCAAAAGAACAACCATATTCGAGTTTACAAATGATCAAAAGGTAATCGTTTTCACAACCACCATAACTCCTTGTTTTCTTTGAATCAGATTTATACCGAGAATTTTCTATTAGTCTACCAGATCTGTGTTATTAATTGTGATTTTGTTGATATGTGTTACGTACATGTTTAAATTTGTGATTATATTTTTTAATAAGTGATTTTTTTTATTAGATCTATGATTATATGATATATGCGAGTCCGTTTGTTATTTTTATGTATAAATCTGATATTATAATTGTAATTGTATATGCTTTATGTTATTCAGATCTATATTTTGACCCAAAAAAAATCTAATGTTATATAGCGTTTTTGGTTGAACTTTAAAGATGGAACCTATGGATATTTGTTGGTAAAACGAAAGAAATGCTTCGCTACTTCGATTAGATTTCTTCTTCATGTTTATGTCTATAGTTTCTTGTGGCATGTAGTCATATTATGTATTTGCGTATATGTTGTTTTTTATGTGTTTGATAAAATTATTACTCCGTACTAGGTGCTTTGCACTACACAATGATTGATATATCTTTGGATGAATTTGTTTTATTATGATGATGATTTAAAATTAAATGTGAAGTTATCTATNTAAGAATTCTTGCTTCTTTAAGACCATAGGGTACCATGACTTAGCTTCACGCCAGATCTGATGTGGCCACCAAAGTGGCGCCGCCACACTTGTGCCAGCATACCCCAACCCCCTCTCGCCAATTCCCAAGCCACCAAAGTGGCGTGTGTGATTTTCGAAAAATGACAAAAAAATAGAACTGCGTTTGTATAGTGTTTTTGAGAGTGTGTGTGTTTTCTATTGTGTGTAAGTGTGTGTGTTTTACCAGAGAAGGAAGAAGAAGTATCTTCGGTGGGTCATCAACGAGCAAAATATCATCAACTTTGTGAGTTACTCCGTGTAATAGTCTAATACATTTCAAAGAGTGTGGCGTCCAACTGTTCTTACCCCATTAATTAATAATATATATTTTGTATTTTTTTAATAAAAATTTACATTATACTTTTTTACTTTTTGTTGTTGTATTTGTTGTATTTTTTGTGTTTTTTAAGTTTGTTTAAAATTGTAAAAGAAAATAAAATCATGGGTGGGTGGGGCCCAAATGGCATGTTATGAGTGAATGATGTTTTTATGTGTGAGTGTTAAAAGTAAATGTGATGAAGTGACGCTGAGGTGGCATTGAAAAAGAGAATTTCCATGCTCTAAGAAGCGTGGGTAAATCTAAAAGGAAAGGTCTTACTACTTTCTCCTACAACGTAAGCTCGATTGTAGACTTAAGATTCATTACAGGATTCGGTTGTTTATTGCCTAATATATGTTTGTATCATAACAAATTCAACAAATATATATATTTTTGGGTAAAGGGACAAACCCTTGTAAATTTATTACTCAAAAGGAAAAAATAAAAAATAAAAAATTTAAGTACAAACGATGTGGGTGAATCTCATATCTACCCGTAACATAGACGGGAAAATAAATGCGCCAATTGTGCTTCAAACCAAACCTATTATAAGAAAGACAAACCAAACTTATGAACAACTACTATAAGGACACGAAATAAGAAGCTAACGTCTAAACGGACCACGAAGATTAATATTCATCGCTTCACAATAAGCCCGCTTTTTCTTAGTTAAACCTTCAAGGTCATAAGTGTCATACAGATCATAATCTTCATCTTCAAGTAAACTAGCATAATATGCACCTTCACTAATGAAATGAACAGTCTCATTGTGTACATCTTTGACCTCATCACTATCACTATTGTCCAAAACATGATTTGCCTCCTTACCGGTATTACCAACATTAGTAGTAGCCTCCTTTTGCAAAGGAAGCGGCATTCCTTCATCATCCAATAGCACAAGCTTCCCATCAAGCATTTGACTTTCAAGTTCGTTAATCCTTTTAGCCAGAGATGTAGTACCTGGACTACCAAATGCCAAATTTATTCTACTCCCGCCTTCCTCCACTTCTACCAAAGGGCTTGAAACATCAACATAGTTCAAAGTAGAAGGACCCGAACGACCCTCTCCATCCTCCACATCCACCATAGAGCTTAAATCATCAAACAAGTTCGATGTAGAAGGAACCGTAGTATCATGTTTAGTATTCGTCTCCTTAGGTTTCCTTGGTGCCTTTGGTTGATAAGCGAACTTAGCCTTTGAACTATTTTATATGGTAATAGAGCTTTAGGTACAAGCAACCACAAAAAATTTCTATCTTTTGGTCATCGGCTATTAGCCGATAATTAGGAGGGATCCTGATTGTTTTTTCTTTAATTGATCTTTTCAATATCCAACTTATAAACCCAATCACAAAAAACCTTATCCGTCATAATACACCCAAGGTATGTTGAGTAGCCTTCAATAAACTAAATCATTTTCCTTGTCAATTTTGTTTTCTTCGCCACCGGATATTATTGTTGTCAACGACAAAATTTGACCGTTAAATTGCCGCTCCCTCCTAATGGTAAAACAAGCCATGACGTAAGAAAATAAATAGCGAACATCACTTAAAAGGGAGAAAGTCGTCAAACATTATACAACTCAATCACCGAATACATATCTTGTGCAAACCAATAACAAAAAAGAAGAAGAGGCTTTAACATTAATACTAGTTTATCCATTTGAGGGCCTCACATTCAAACTATGAGAGAGTATAAGATGATTAGGTTATTGGCTCAAACCCAAGATTAGATGATTGCGGGCTTATGGTCTATTAAGTTTATGGTTTGGATTCAGTTGCTTGTTGCGTTAGACACATTTCCATTTTAAATAGACATGCATGTTACATATGTAATCATTAATCATAAAAAAAGTCAATCGATATAACCTTTTTTATTATTTTACGTCACCTAATGGACGGTTTTACACTTTTAGTGGCTCTTTCAACAAGTCACCAACCGACATCTTACACTATTTCTAGGTGAAGCTTTAAGATGATTTAGCGACCATGTATACTTAGAGATTCTTTCATGTGTCATCACAAGACGACATTTTCCTTGTAATAAGATCTTTGTTGGTTATGAGTCAGGATCAAATGAGAAAAAAACTGTTGAACGTGTGATCAATAAACCCAGAAGCGAACTATGCGGATCTGAATCTTGTAAAAAAAATCGACACACATACATGACTAACGAAGTAACCCACATGATACCAAATGATTTTATGTTAACGTTGAACAAAAAAAGATGAACAATACAGTTTGAGCCTTCCCCCACCTCTATTTATAGAGTGTGGGGGAGAACCAATCCAAATAGGATATGGAGTCGGCTGGATCCTAAGGAAACAAGTAAACCCGGTTGCTTGCCTGTAAGTAAAGCAACCAAACATTCCTTATCCTATTCGACTACTTAACAAGCTAGACTAACATTTAAACCCCCTACTCATTAAGCTAATATTCAGACTAATATAAAACAATATATTACTGTATATCGCTTCTGCTTATAACTAAGTGGGTAAGAATTCATTGAGAAAAAAACTTATAATGAAAAAGATGAAAAGTAAGTAAAACTACAAATTTGAGATGCATAGACTTGAATTAGATGCATCTCCTAATGTTTCGAAGTGAAAGATATACAAAGTAGCACTAGGACCACATTTGACATTTTGAGGACGAAAAATACATAAGATTCATCAAATTTGATGAAATGCATATAAATATGTATATGCGTCTAATTTTGAACTTGATAAATAAATTATGATGCATCTAAATGAATAGAGATGCATCTAATTCAATTCGATCTATCTCGAACGTGTGGTTATACTTACTTCTCATCCTTCTCATTTTAAATTTTGATTGGAAGAAATCCAACAAACCGGTTTATAGAGCGGAACCACAGATCAAGAACATGTCCAACAAGAACTCGACAAAGGGTTATGACCCCATAGTGCCGAGTGGCACCAACATACACACGAGATATTTACACTCAAGCGTTTATTAAACAAGAGTAAGAAAAGAATGTACAAATAAACCTCACCCTCTCATCTCTATTTATAGAGAACGAGGGGGAGAAATCTAATCCTTAGTGAGCAAGGAATCTACAATTGAGGAGGTTGTGAGATTTCTTATAACACATGACTAAGTGTCTTAAATTTGAGCTAAAGTAGCCCTCTAGACTTATATCCTAACTAGTACACACTAATATTCTAACATATATTAATATAAAACTAAATATAAAGAATATAGAAGTTGAATTGATGGGACCAAGAAATGTGGACAAACATGCTCAGAGCTCTGAGATATGGTGGTGACTATCATATATATATGACCTTATTAAAGAAAGACAAGCAACCAAGGTGTAATGGGGAGCACTGAAATATGAGGGGACCAAAGTATTATTCTCTAGCTCCATAAATACTTGAAACAACATGACGGTCCTATCTATATACGTTTCTTAGCTGTATATATGTCTATTTACACATTTTCGTTTCGTAGTAAGTGTTCGATATCTGACCAACTAGATAAAGTTGTTGGAGAAAAAGCTTAACTGGCGGTATCCAAGAATGATATATGTCCAAATACTCGACTTGCCAATTGGCTATCGTGGGGTATCTAAACTTATGCATATATATGTTGATAGTTGGTCTTGAAAATGATACCTATTTAATTCTGAATTTTTTGAACGGCGAAGATGAAAATTATGCTCAATATTGAAGGGAAACACGTGAGAGGCTAGCAACAGAACACGCACAGAACATAACTCAGCTCAAACTAGGACACTAAGTTGCTAAGATATATACTACAAGGATCGAGAGCCAGTCGATAATTAACAGAGCTTCTTCAGACTGGTAAATAGACTCCAACACCAAAAAAACGACATTGTTACACTTTACTAAGTAATAAACGATCGAAAATGAAAGGGATGACTACTATACTACTTTAATTCACCTAACTTCATCGATCAAAGATCGAGTACATATATAGACAAATGATAAAATGTCACCCCTAAATGTGTTTTTAATAAAAACTAGAGAATAAAATAAGATGCCACTTGAGCTAGCTATCGTTTTCTTGTACTTGCATGTTTGATCGTGTGTATCTATGTGATCACCTAACATTTACTAGGAATAAAACTTATATAAACTTTGCCTAATCATTCCAAGAAATTTTCTTTGAACTTTGCGTATGACAAACGTAGATTCATATATATCCGATATAGACTGTCATCAACCAAAGATAAAACTATCATAAATTGGTGTTGTTTCCAAACTACATTATCAGCTTTGTTAGTTTCCTCTTGTTTAATTGCCGATATATAAAATTTCCACCTAATTAAAAACACATTGAAACATTTCTTAAAATAGAATGAACAAAGTAATCGGCTATCTGTCTAGAGATTAATAATTATTGGAAAAACAATGGATTAGTTCTCGAAACCTTTGTGTTTGCTCTAGATGTTATCTATCCTGTTGGCTATTCTAAAGTCGTTGCAGTTAAAGACAATATAATATAAACTGTCCCTAAAACCTCTCTCCCCATGGCGATTTTTTTTTCTTAGTCGAATCCCTAAAACCTCTCTCCCCATGGCGATTTTTTTCCCTAACAACTCCCTAATCGTTTTTTATAATTCTGCCAATTTCTTTGTGTCTATTACATCATTCTTATTTAGTTACTGATTAACATTCGTGTTAATTGTTTCTGGATTGGATTGGTGCTTTGTTTCACTTAGATCTGGTAGTTTTTTAGGAATCGTTTCTCNTAATCGTTTTCTCATAGGGTTATTTGATCCTTTTTGTGGTTTTCCCAACCGACTTTGGTGTTTCATATTCGTTTTCCCAATCTGTCTGGTATTAAGTCGTTGATTTTATAAGTGTCTGATTTGAATCGATTACATGTTTATTTTGCTATTAATCAGTGAACCTGGTTGGATTTCTTGGGCGGCAATATCTTTAAAACCTATACTAGTTAGGTTTCTTCTCGTGTTGATTTCTTCCATGTGTTGCTGTCATCTTGATTATTTGATTGTCGCTGCTGGTCTAGGGGTTTTGGAGAATGAATAAGGATTTTTTACCAAATCTATACATTGCTTTCTAATAGTGTGTCAAGCTATACATGTTATAAGTAAACGTTTAAGGTCTTGAATTGTTGGATCAAGTCGTCAACTGATGATATTCGTTTATATCTATAACTGGCAGATCTAATAAAATAATAAGTTGTTCATTCATATAGATGTTAAGTTGGTATAACCAAGATGTTACTCCCTTTGGTGATTATATGTATAAGTGTTATATGTTCTTTTGTAAAATGTTCCCTGAATATATTGACGTGATTCCTGGTTGTTTTTTTATCATCTTGATCGCGTTAAACGGCTATCATCAAATTGTATGTATTTTTCATATTTACCTAAATGTGGAACAATAATTTAGTTTCTGCTTATATGACGCAGAGAATAGATTACTGTGATTGAGGAAGCTCATTGTTGATAAAATTCAAAATAGTTGATTGAATTGTTCTAATGAAGTTAGGATTGCAAACATATTTAAATTACATCACCTCCCTTCATTCAACGCTCTTGCTTTAGTGCTGCTATTGCAAACCTACTCAGAAGTTTTGGGATTTCAACACAATGACGATTATGATGTAATTATAGTGAGACAACATTCTTCTTGTCCTAATGCTATTCTCCATATCAATGGATTAGTTTAAAAGTTATAAACTAAAACAATTTTGCGATACCCCTAGCGTGTGAATTTGTACTGACAATTTTTCTTATTGGTCAAGCGCGGAAAGTGCTACAACTAATCTGATAAATGTAATCTCTCTACAGATTTAACAATAGCGGTTTGCTTTTAATACCAAAAACATAATATTCTATCAATCTCTTTTCCTTTCTCCCTCTCTGTAACTTTGATTTGTGTTTGATAAAGAGAAAACTCTAGTTAGTGACCGCAATGTTATACTAGAAACGGTATATAGATTTAAAGTAACACCCGCTGAAATAATTATCGTTTTCAACTCAGTTACCACGTATATTTAAATTATCCAATTCCCATGTGTGATTATTATTCAGGTATGCCAGGTATAAGTATTTTCTACTTCTTCTATATCGTTATTCCATTATCCCAAACTCGGGTTTTATGTGCATAGCGATGCCACTGAAAGCCATCGTTAATGAGGATAGGTAGATAACAAAATTTGTTTGCCAATTAACCTTCGATTAGCGAACAAAGTGCATCACTTTAAAAATTTTTATATCCATAATGTGCTCCTCCAGTAAATTTATTCTATGATGATGCGCTTACCTTAGCAATCAGAGAATATGTGTACCCACTCATTAGGTTTTGAATACAAGTCAGAATTAGCAGCAATCGCAAGATAAAGGTAGAACAGACCGGACTCTATCTATGGTATCGGAGGGACGAAGCTCTCACATGTTCATCGAACATAAGCATAATCTACCAAACGGTGCCACTGTCCCCAGACAACATGTGGAAATGCCACTAGTTTGATTCTGGCAGATTAGTTTAGTATCATCAGTTGCGACTGTCAACATCGCGGTCCCCCGACCGGCCTCCTAAGCGTTTACCAACCCGTCAGGATAGCTAATTAAGCACCTTTATAGAATTACCATTTTGTATTTGTTACTGACCCTAAATCCCTTCATTTCTTATTTACATCTTCATTTAACAGCCCCAATTAAGAGCATGCAGCGAACAATCCAATAATTCAGAGTGACCAGAACATGAAGAATCCCAAAGCGAGCGGAGAGAGAGAAAGCTACACCTTATTTTACTAGAAAAAAGTTATAGCATATATAAGAAGAAATTTATTCTAGCGATATTAATAAAACGTCATTATCAAATGGATCATGATTAATAGCACCAAAAAATTTTATATAAAATCGATTAAAAAAATTATGGACCTTTTCATTTAATAAAAAAATCACACAGTGCAACGAGTGCCCCAAATACCCAGACAGATTGGGGGAGAGGAGAATTAACGAATTGAAAAAAACTAAGCAGGTAAAAGTCTGTGCTTAAGGAAATCCCATAAACTCAAACGATATCAAGAAATATTACCACCCTTTATGAGAAACTATTCCTGGAAAAATAACTTACCACTGGGAAAATCATAAGTGAAAGGCCCAAAGCACCAAAAATACATCTCAATCCAGAATCATAATTAAACTACGAACAAGGTCTTAATACAAGTAACGCTAACTAGATAAAGAATGATGATTAACTTATGACAACATTTAGAATAGACCAGCTTCCGGGCAAGAAATAATTCAAAAAACTCACAGAAAAGTATTGGGAATTATAGTATAGGTAAACTAAGATCAAATAATCATATCAAGCGCTACGCATATGAGGAGAGATTGCGGTTTTAGGTGTAGCTCAATGCGACTACCAGAACAAAAAAAATACAAGTATCCAGACCATGAGGGAGACGAAAGGTATTATAGGGCACAGTTTTATTTATTTAGTGGTTTGTCTTTTAACGAGTGCACGAACGACTTTATGACCATATAAGACACATACTAGCAGTATGAACTGGACCTCATTGCTAGAGCAATTCTACATAAAGAGTGATTTCGCTACTTCCTAATGCAACAATCCCATTGATTTTTATCCCATATGAGGCTGATGAATTGGGAGATTAATAAGTTATCCATGATCAAACGATAAACCCATACTATTTGTTTTCCATTCATCGTACTATAAAAAAAATGTCCTACGTCATCTAATCAGTCCGTATAATCTATCAATTAATCAGGTCTCGGATCAATTTAACTTTTCCCTAATATATTCAGAGCAATTATATAACTCATAGAAGAGGAATTATCTATATGGCATCAAGCTAGATCTTAAAATTGATTTGCTTATGTATTGGATAGCTCTAACAGGTTTGTCCATTGGTTGAACATGATAAGTTTTAACACTATATTTGGTGATTTGACTAGAGAGTACTTACTAATAATCGGAGGTTTCATTGTGGACAACATATAACTAATGAAGTCTACGTTTTTGTCATACGCACAAGTTCAAGTAAGAAAATTTTCTATTAGTGAATCTTATTAAAGACACAAGGAACTTTATAAAGTTGTGATTTAATTATAAAGGTTTTTATATAGTGTTGTTCAATATTATAAGTTAAATATGTAAGAATAGTTACAGTCTACCACTTCTCTACACAACAGGCAAGTGGGTCACTCCACTTATCATAAGTGTTGGTGTAAAAATCCACTTATTTCTTAGTATCTTTTAATATTAGTTTTAACAGTTATGCTTTTTTGATCAAGGTGACGTCACATAGATACACCCGATCAAACACTGGCATCGTTTTGATAGGCAACTGCGAAAACAGAAAATTAGCTTTATCAAGTAGTGGCATCTTATTTTATTCTCTAGTTTTATTAATAAATACACATTTAAGAGGTGAATGAACAATTTTATTCAATATGTTTAAACCTGTTGTGGGTAAGCAGTTTCAGTATCAACCCAAGAAGACTCCACCTGAACCTAAGAAGGTGGATGGCACTAAGAAGATGGCTTCTGATGTGCCTAGTACGAGTGGAACGAAGATTTCTACATCTAATCAGTTTGCTGCCCTTAATATGGATGATGCAGATGCTTTTGGTATTCCGTCTAATGATAACAACAAGGATGTGGATGCTGGTAGTTCAATGGAAGTTACTGCGGATGAGTCTAGTAAAACAGCTAGTACAATAGAAGTTAATAAGGATGAGTCTTATAAGACATGTAATACAATGGAAGTTAATGAGGAAGAGTCTAGTAAGGGTTCTACTCCTATTGTTGAGAAAATTGGTAAGCTTGAAAAGCTACTTATTAATGGAAAAGCAACTCTTGTGGATGACGATGGTCATCCTATTCCGTCGACCTCTGCCACTAAGAGGGTTAACCCATTTTCAAAGGTGGGAGAAATTGTGGTGTCTGATTCTGAAGACGTGGTGGTTGCTAACCCCTTTGATGAGTCTGCTAATCTTTTTGGTGGGGGGCAAGAGTTTGAACAAGATTATGATGACTATGACTACGATGATTATGCGAACCAGGTGTATGATCTTCCCGGTAATTTGGATGCTTTTAATGCCATGCATGGTACCAAGCTTCAAGGCCTTAGGAAGTAATTTATTTCGTTGTTCTTATGTTATCATTTGAGTTGTGGTTTGATTTCTAGTTGAGAAATTAGGAAGTATCTTGTTATGTAAGCTTTTAGCCTATGTAACGGGCTGAGATGTGGGACTTCACCCATATCCATTGTACTTAAAAGTTTTTGGCTAATATATTTACCAGGGTGCAGGATTACTCCCCTTTACCCAAAAAAATATAATATAAACTGATAGATCTTGAGTTTGGAATGTATGGCCTCGTACACTACATAACGGCGATGATGCTAAGCCTGTATCATGATTTGGTTTAATTCGTTTTATCACTTTTTTAACCATCTATGGCATTGCTTAAATCATCGTTAGCAACAACAGGTATAGTTCAATTCGTGTTAATAATCAACATTGGAATCACAGTCTAAAATCTAAAAGGCTGGTCAAACTAAAATACGTTAGGATTCTTTTAGTTCTTAGTGACAAACAATGTTGTTTATTCGGTTATGATCCCATACTATGATTCAATCCTGGTAAGATATATCTGTCAGGCTCAACAATATATTTTGAACCACCTTTATTGGTTTTATCAAAATCAGTTTGTATTATTTAAGGTTTCATAAGTAAAGTTCAAAAGAGTCGAGTCAATCAGTTAACGTTATCAAAGCGTTTATGTAGGTGAACCTTAGTCCCCGTCCGTACGTGCTATTCATTGATATTTAGAGGTGACAACAGCTCAGGAATGAATATACTCATAATAATTAACTTCACAAAAATATAATATACTTGTCGAATCAGTTTCACTACAAGGTGTTCTCGTTTAGTTGGTTACAAATATCAACAAAGTTAACTAACCTTTTCATGCTTAGCAAAGTATAAAACGTTTAACAAGATAAAAAGTAAGAAAGATTTACACAAGTGTTTTTCAACGTTTAAGTTCTTATTAGAAATGAATCAAAAAATTACTAAGATTGTTTACGGAATAACAATCTAAGTTGAATGACAAAGTATGATGATCTCCTCACTAACTTAAACACTAACCAAAATAAGTGTTTAAGTAATAACTATGCTAACACCCTGAATGGATTGAGAGACTTGGTTCTTTGGAGTAGTAAATGTTCTCTTAGATGTGTATCACATTAATTGAAAGAGATAACATTTAATCATTTGAGACATTCTCTTGTATAGGCAAAATAAAAGGTGATTACGCTCATGGATTAATAGCGACGTGTCAAACATATAACTATAAACTACAATGCTACCTTACTGCATTAAATGATTCTATTATTGAAATTTGTCCAATCCTATTTTAGAAAACAATGTTGACAATTGTCTGTCCCATGCGCACCAACTCTTATACTTTCTTTGACTTTCTATAATAAGTGATTTTCTACTTATCTTTCCAGGAAAGTTTCCGCTTAACTTTCAGACACTGAGATTTTTTCTAAAATATCTATGTTTAGAATGTCTTTGATTTGTTGAGGAGATCAAGGGGAGTAAGACAGTTATTGTCAGCACTCACTGACTCAATAATCTTCTTTCAGGTTTAGGGCATCACTTGCCTATTTTCGTATCAGGAAGTAGTGATACTTTCTTAGTCTTTTATGAACTCTGAAGATGATGCCTTGAATGTTCATTCATTCTGGGACTTCATTTTTACTTATGATATTTTCTGTTTAAATCCTAGTCAGAGACCATTGGGCTATTAATTGGCCCAATAATTTCCTCTTATTTGGATATAGAATTAGTCTAAGTGGTTTTCAGTGTAAGTGAGCATGACAACTTCTTCTTATTAACTGAAACAAAGTAAAGTAAAGTTTAAACTGATTCTAAGAACACATGAGAAAATATATCATTATTATTCATAGGTTACATAAACATAAAATAGATAATGCATATGTCCCTTGTTCAGATTTGTTCTTCAGTTATGTCCATTAGTTTTAGCTTCACTTCATTTAATAAGATGAATTTTTTCGTCCCTCTTTCGATCTCACCATCCAAGATTTTGACCAGTCTTAGAGCTTCATGATTCTTTTTTGATAGAGCAACAATTTTGAAAATCAAGAGTGTTTATTTGTCCACCATATTTAGTTCAGAGTTTCTCTAAAAGGTTGTATCACTAAAAACATCAGAGAATAAGATATCATGTTCGGGGGATTATATCACATGACCTGCTTTAAAGGGAACTCCTTCAGGAGGAGCCATGTTGCAGTGAAGACCAGCGATGTATGCTTGATGTGTTACTTTAAGTCTTAAATTTATATCCTTATCTTTTCATGAAATACTAACACGGTAGTGCACCTGATCGCGTATAGCACAGACTTGCAAGATCAAGTCTTTCGCAGGAGCGAAAGAAAATCATTTGTTAGAAAGTAAATTATGAAAATAGATAACGTGGGGGGTTTATGTTTTATATCTACTTGATCAATATTTTGGAATATTAAAACGAAATAACAAAGAAAATAACAAGAAAATGAAATTGGATGAAAATCAGAATAAGAGAAAATGTGTTCACCTAGTCATCCCCTTAACAACCAAATAGCATAATTTACAAGTGCAATGTCTAAACAGATCTTAACTTAGTGGCTCGGATGTAGCGCAGGTCTATTAAATGTCAGTAGTTCTATTACAAATTTCCTATAACTATCTATCTCGAATGTCGTGAATGATATCTAATTATATTACATTCATTAAGATTACCAACTAACTTATATGGCTTGTCTTGTGAAATTGTTTTACCAACTACACTTAACTACTAAGACTATGGGGGTGTTTCTTTTTTCCCCTTAGCTAAGGGATGCAATTTAATATTATTACTTTTTTGATGAGGCCCATAAAATTCCCTTGTTCCATATATATCCACAAGGCTTAATTTATCAACCCCTCCCCATTAAGATGCTTATATAGTAGTAGGACCCACATACACCCTTAGCTAAGAAAAAAAAGAAACACCCCCTATGTTTAGTTTACATTTATTAAAGCTTAAACCCTATAGTCTACCATTTTTAATCCCGTTAGGTTATTGGGTATAACTCTAACCACAAATTGATATGGATCGCATGTTTTAGAATCAAGATATTAAGTTACAGAATGTCTCCTACTCGTTAATTACTATTAACAAATTATCCATGGCATTCACAAAGGCCTAAGATATAAATGACAAGCATGTAAACTAGCAAACCATGTCATATAATCATTATGGTTCATAACAAAGTTAACATAAAGGTGTTTAGCCTTCAATAACAGTCGTAATATCAATAGACATAAAATTCGAATAAAAAAAGGATTCATAATAGTTATGAACTTATGATAATCAAACCAAATTAAACGAAATGTTTATAATGTTATAATCTTATCCTCTTGATGAATGCAGCTTGAAATGAGGTGGAATGGCAGAGAAAAGCTTTTGGGGTCATTTAGGATTGTAAAAGTGTCACCTAAAATCGACTTTAGGGTTTGTATTTATAGACAACCCAAGCCCGTCATGTCTATGACGTAGAGGAAAGATTCTCTACGACGTAAAGGTCTTCAATACGCGTTTTCCTATTCCTACTATCACTCTTCTACAGTGTAGAGGCATCGACCTCTCTATGCTGTAACAACTACAAACATGACTTTTCTTCGTCTATGACGCAGAGGTATGAATCTCTTTACACCGTAACAACTTCAAAAAGGAACTTGTAATCATGCTCTTCTCACATTTACGTCGTAGTGGTATAAATCCTCTACGGCGTAGAAGACTTTTGACATAAATCCTCTTTTGTTCCATTGCTCCATATTAACACTAAAATACAAAAGTTTAGCAAATTAGTACAAAATATCAACAAAACATAACAAATAAGAGCAATAATCGCAGATTGATACTAAAATCATGTACTCCCTCCGTCCCAATTTAATTGTCCATGTTTCTTTTTTGGTATGTCCCAATTTAATTGTCCAATACTATAAATAGATAGGTGAGTTTAGTCAAGTTTACTATATCACCCTTAGTTGAAATTAATATTATGAACTTTAAAGAAGTGTTAATTAATTGGTTAAGGGTAAACCTGTCATTTGGTAAAAAAGTAAGAGAGAGAAAGCAGTATTAATTATGTTTTTCTTAAATTGTGTGTCTTTTGTCGAGGGACAATTATTTTGAGACGGAGGTAGTATATATTTGATGCTATTAAATATCCCTCCACTTGACTTCTACTTGTTCTCAAGTAGACTCCATTCTTAATTCTAAAAATATATCCTCAAAGTAGAAATAAGAAGACATGAATTTAAAATTACCTAATCTAGCATAATGCAAAACCGAGCACCTCAAGAAAGGGAAAATGAATAACACTCAAGCTCTCACTAACCTATGCGCTTCATTTAAATATTCGCTCAATCGGTCAGTCATGACGAATTTCCTATCATAGGCTTGAATGAATTTCACTTCTCCACCACTAGAGTCTAGGTTTAATTAACATATATATCAATATGGGTTAAAACATGAAAAGACTAACATGATACATGGGTAGGATAAATACATGGAAACATATATAATTGGTGTTAAAATAAAATAAACAAACGGATAGTTATAAATCCATAGACCCATGTTACAAGTCATTACCATACCACAAACCAGTAAAACATATCTTCAAGAATTGATTCCTCCAAAGATGACGAGTTAATGTGTAAATACTTCAAATTGTCATAATAAAAACTTAATACAATATAATACTTGGCAAATTGTAACACATTAGCTCTACTCCGCCTCAATCTTCATAAACAGTTGGTTTATAAGAACTACCAACTATCACACTACTCATCTTCATTTTTTTTTTGTTTTATTTTTTTTCATTTTTTTTTTTTTTTTTTTTTTTTTTTATCCGAATCAAACTAACTCTTCCCCACACTTCAGATAAATTAATATCACCAATGACATTTCTTCCGTTACAACACATTGTTGAACCAAAATTTCACTAAATCTAACCAAGCAAGTAGCAAACCACAATTATGGACTTAAAACTATAAGGTAGGCTAGGTGTAAATTAAGGTGTAACAACATATAACATTTAAATTGTGTGGGCCCCACTTTGTCGTCGTTAAAAGCCCGTCATATTCGGCGTCAATACTTCTGACGACGGTCTTTTGGTGAAGAACTTTTTACAACGACATGTTCTTGTCAAAGACCTTTAGCTAAAACATGTCTTCACCATAGGGCAAAAAATGTCCTCTGTCAATTGGCTCAAATTTTGTAGTGTTTGTTTGCTACAGTGATTGTAAACCTAACTAATATGTTTTACGAAGTCAACACGTTAATCATACAAAAACCTTCTTCGTTTTATTGGATATAGTAGTCTTGCAATCCACCCACTTCATATCGAATATTATGTAATATGTTTCGCTTTGCAGCTATCTTCATGATATGCATATATATTTTGCCTTTCAGGAAAAAAGAATTAGTATACATGAGAGCTCAAAGCAGAAAATCGTACTTCACAAAATCTTTGTTGACTAGAAGAGATCAAATTTGTCAGGATTGAAAGTACAATACAAATATATACTCCGTATACTGTAGAATATGAACATAACAAGATTCACTTTTACTGACCAAATAATATCTCAAGGTTAAATACACTCCAGCGGTATTAATGTTACACCTACACAAACATTGAAACAAATAACCGCCCGGTTAAGTTCTAGCTTTTTGGCAGTACACTCTCAAGAAGTGTCGTTATACTTGCTGCAAATTAGAGGGTGTAATGATTATCAATGGTTTTCGCGCCCATGCAATGGAATATGACGTGTGCTTCTCACATGACCCTACTTTTCTAATCTCTCTGCAAAACAAACTGATCTCTATCCATATCTTGGTCGATTTCTCTTACTAGACTCCGTTGTTGGATTCATCAATGTCAATACTTCTGATGACGGTCTTTTGGTGAAGAACTTTTTACAACGACATGTTCTTGCCAAAGACCTTTAGCTAAAACATGTCTTCACCATAGGGCAAAAAATGTCCTCTGTCAATTGGCTCAAATTTTGTAGTGTTTGTTTGCTACAGTGATTGTAAACCTAAGAGAGGAGGGAGTCATAACGTGGGTATAGCGCTAATCCGAGGTGGCAAGAAAGCAACGGGCGTTAAGGCGTTAGAATGGTTTCCAAGGTCCGGCGTTTAGGGGTGCGTTGTAACGCACGTTAGCCCACCAACGGGCGTTATAACGTGTTTTATATAAAAAAAATTACAAATACCCCCTAAATATATCCGTTGGTCATAAAAAAAAAAAAAAAAAAAATGAAACTAACCGTTTGAATATAACGGTAATATTTTTCAAAATTAAATTTTTTTCAACCCCTTATAAATACAACTATTATACTTATGTTATTCACACACAAAAAACATAAAAAAAAATAAAATAAAATAAAAAATAAAATATACAATGGCTTGCAACAAACTACCTCATACCGTCGAACAAATTCAAGAATATGTCCGGAAACAGGCCGAGATAGACGACACGGCTCGACAAGAGGCTATTGTTGAACTTATTAACAAGTTTGAGCACGCAAAGGCACTCAAACAACAACTGAGAACACAATACCATGAGTGCAATCACATTTCTGACGACAGAAAATTTGTGATTAACGATTTTTTGTATGCTGAATTTCGCAAAGATCATGCCGTTGTTGAGAAATTGAGGAGCTGTGTGAGTGAGATACATGCCCAAAAAGCAAACAAGATACGTTGGAGTTACGAAGAAAATGTGAAAGCTGCTATCGTTGAGCAACAACAACAGAAAGGTGCATCAAGTTCATCTGCACCAAGAGGTGTTGATGATAGTGGCTGGAACTCTGACAAAGAGCGTGAGCTGAGCAGGATGGAAGCTGAGTTAGAAGCATAGAGGTTGGCGAGCTTTGATCCATACGACGACGGTTACGACTCAAACAACTCTCAGACTTGGGATCACCCGGACTACAACTGAAGCTAGGTTTATGTGATGTTTTAATTTAGTATCGTTTTTAATTTATGTGATGCTTTAATCTAGGTTTATGTGATGTTTATGTAACATTTTAGTATTTCTGTTAAATAAATTTGTTTCCTAAAAGAAACATTACAATACGATACGTGAAACAAGACATACGACACAAATAACAGATACGACACGGGAAACTAGACATACAACATAATTAACAAATACGATACGAGAAACAAGACATTACATATCGGCCCATCTGTGGTTGTCTCTCAAAACCTCCCAGACGTGAACATACTTGAAGCTCTTCCCACCATAGCGATCTTTAAAAGATCGCATTGCATTCGTGAGACAAACACTGTGATCGTCAGCGGTTGTTTGCCGCAAGTGTTTGTAAATACCATTGAATACAATACATTCACTGTTGATTCTGCCCCATTTACTCGCCACCATATCTTTGTTTCGATTGGGACCGCCAGAAAGATTGTTGAAAATGATAACAACCCGGTTCCAAAAAGAGTATGCATCGTGTAGGTAAGGATCTTCATGAACTGCAACCCAAGATTGAGCTAGCAAGATTTCTTCTTCTACTGACCAACGATTAGTCATTTCAAATGTTTGAAGTTTGAAAAAAACTTGTAAATTGGTATGCTATTTATAGCCGTTTAAAACAATAGGAGCGGGATAAATATTTGAAATCCAAATTCAAATAGGAGCGGGATAATATTTAAAATTCAAATTAAAATATGAGCGGGATAAATATTTAAAATTCAAATTCGAATATGAGCGGGATATATATTTAATAATATAGTGTTTGAATGTTTAATTAATGAAATTGTTGAGGGTGAAATTTGTAAATTTGTAAAAAGTGGTATTATTTGGTGTTATGATTTCCTGGTGTTTTTTGATGTTATGTTATTTGGTGCTGAGATAATGTGGCGCTGACGTGGCATGGTGTTATTAACCTTAACATGTTATGACTCCCCATACTCTAACTAATATGTTTTACGAAGTCAACACGTTAATCATACAAAAACCTTCTTCGTTTTATTGGATATAGTAGTCTTGCAATCCACCCACTTCATATCGAATATTATGTAATATGTTTCGCTTTGCAGCTATCTTCATGATATGCATATATATTTTGCCTTTCAGGAAAAAAGAATTAGTATACATGAGAGCTCATCGTACTTCACAAAATCTTTGTTGACTAGAAGAGATCAAATTTGTCAGGATTGAAAGTACAATACAAATATATATACTGTAGAATATGAACATAACAAGATTCACTTTTACTGACCAAATAATATCTCAAGGTTAAATACACTCCAGCGGTATCAAATAACCGCCCGGTTAAGTTCTAGGTTTTTGGCAGTACACTCTCAAGAAGTGTCGTTATACTTGCTGCAAATTAGAGGGTGTAATGATTATCAATGGTTTTCGCGCCCATGCAATGGAATATGACGTGTGCTTCTCACATGACCCTACTTTTCTAATCTCTCTGCAAAACAAACTGATCTCTATCCATATCTTGGTCGATTTCTCTTACTAGACTCCGTTGTTGGATTCATCTGGCGCACACATTAATTAGAATTGATCAGCTTGTAACTCTAGGTTCTTGTTTAATACGTAATATTTCCAGGCTTTTGTTGCTTAATTATAATAGCTTGTAACAATAAAACGAATTCGAATACGGTGTATATGCTTTTGGCGGTTTCAAATCCGAACGAACGTTAAGTTATTCCTATAGAGCCAATATCATGATCACCTTGATATATAATTTCAAATGTACACCTTGTGTTTCTAACAGTACTATCCTGATGATCTTAAGATGCCTTGAGTAGACATATTTGCTAAAAGAAGGATTCTAAAAACTCACTTTCTCAACAGATCTCCTCATTATTTTGAGCTCCACACAACTCCTAGGAAAACGAGACAAATGCTATAATGAAGCGTACCACCTTTTGGATGATCACTTGGAAATATAATAACGAGGCATTTTTTAGTTTAAGAACGCCGAGAAGTAATGCTCGTACTGATGACATCAAAGTTTTCTCATTACTTGAAATTTCAAGTAGGTGTAGAAATGTAGATCTAAATTGGACTAAGCTGATGACCTAGTTTGTATCATGTCTGCACATCTGTAATTCTAACCCGCTAGCGACTTGCTAGTGGCGTTTTAAATTTGATTGCCCTTAAAAAATGAACTTTGTGACACTAAATTGTGCTTAGTGTAAGATTGAAGGAAATAAAGAAAGAGATAGAGATTATAGAATGTTCTTCTAAATTCCGAGACAAATGTATGAGTAGTGTCCGGGTGAATAAATGAATGCCATAGGCACATAATAACAGAACTTTTTGTGAATTACTACTAGCAAAAGATTGGGTGTTTTTAAGGACATATAAACATGTAGTTCTTCCTAAACGAAGGATGTCATGGTAATATAACTATATATCTTTCGCATCCATCGTAAAGTATTATTTCTTATCATTCAGTAGACTGTTGAATTTTAGATGCAAAGGGAAGGACAGAAACTGGAAACTCGCAGCACAACGTATCCATGAATGATTCTTACCATCTAGAATTTGGGGAAAACTATTACGAATGAAATTTAATTCATCTATTATTTGTAATACTGAACTTAATTAGAAGCTAAATATGTGATGGATGTTATAATGAAATGATTCAGCAAAAGAAAATGACAGTCCACGACTATAAGCCTTATTATAATCATCTGATTTACCTTGCAAAGATCTGTTTCTTTATTCAACTAAATCGATCACTTTGAGCCTTTTAATATACAATTTCAATTCCTTCGATAATCACAGACAACAAATCAAAAGAACAAGACCTTTTCATATGAAAGACAAAAAGGACTAAAGCTTCTTAACAAAAAAGAAGAAGATAGAAACACACGCACACACAAGCATAAAAGAACACACCATGTAGGTCTTTCAGGAAGCCCTTGAGTTGCATCCTAGACGAAGCTCTAGATCAATGCCTTCAATTGTTGAATCAGTCTTCTTTCTCTTATTGTCAAGACTATCCTTTTGGTTTCTTTGAAAATTTGTTGATGTCGATGTTTTAGTGTTGCTAAAACTAGATAGGGAAGAATTGAAGCTACGAGTACCAAAAGATGCTTGAAAATTCATGAAGTTTTCGGTGCTGGGATGAGGTGTAATGGACAGAAAACTAGAGTGATTACCAAGTTCATTGTCTAAAGATGAATGGTTGAAAATGGCGTTAGGATTAGGTAAAGAGTACAAAAGGCAAAGACCACCATTTGCAACGAGTTCTTGAGTTGGATTGATCAATAGAGTGGATGAACTAGGAGATGGTAAATTAGGGTTTTTGAAGTTGGGTTGTGCTTGGTGGAGCCTAGCCCTATCACGGCGGTGCACATTCATGTGGCCACCTAGAGCTTGAGCAGATCGGAATTCTCTTCTACAAAATGTGCAAGTGTAAGACCGTGGTGGCCAAGTGGTGCCCATGATATTTCCGGTGTCTTCTGCAAAGGCTTTCACCTCCCATGAATCATCTTCTTCTTGACCATCAGGCGCTACTAGATTAGGATTCCACATCAACAAGACTATGCCGGCGATGGTGTTTGCGCTAGGGTTAATTGGTGGTGGTTCTCAATATCGCCACATCAACAACCACCATAAAGTGGTAGAGACAACCTTAATGGTGGAGAATGTTTGGAGATGAAAAACATGTAGTAAGGGTTATATAAGAAATGATATTTCTTTTATAAAATAGAGACAAACAAATTTCTAGCAAGTAGCCAGCACACATAAACAATATGTCATATTTTTATGTTATAATGTACTTTTTAATAGCATTTTTGTTATTTGAAACATGCCGTTCGGTGAAACAATGAGCAACTTAGAATGATCCGTTTCTGCTACATTGACTTCTACGCTCAAAAAACAATCCTTTTACTCCATTTATCAGTCTATAGTTAATAATATTATCGATATATTTGGAAAAACAAGTGTAATCAATAGTGTAGTCAATGGTCGTATTAACTAAACACAACCTATATATTCTAACGAATATAAATTTGATGACACATATTTGAACCTATATACGTACGTGATGTATGTTAACAAATTGTTCTTGAAAAGACTAAACAAATCGTTAAAGCATGTATCAAAATAAACCCATGCATGTATCATATATAGTACTAACATATATACCCGTTAAAAACTTTGTAAAAATCAATGAGTACAAAGATCTTTGAGTTACATCACATTTCAATTTACTATATTTAAACATATAATCAATAACTAAAATTACTGTTTACTATATTAATTATATGCATATTAAGTTGTTCATAGCTCTGAGATATGATGGTGAGTCATGATGCACATATATATATCATCTCATTTAAAGAAACAAAAACTAAATGAAGACTACAGAAAGAGAGGAGGGGACCAATGTCTTCTTACCATAATTACTTGAAAATTTGCAGGTCCTATCTACTTTTCTTAGCTGTACTTATATAACTTACACATGTTCCTTTAAATAGAAAAATGATTGATTTTCAGTTTTCGTTGATTAATTCTCTAAGTAATTAACCAGTTAGGGAATTTTGAGTCATTTTCAACTCCCAAAACATTCTAAGGTGTATTTGAACAAACCAAATAAATTCAATTAAATACGGAGTAACATGAAAGTCTCAAAGCGAAAGAAGATGTATACTAGTTTTAAAGTAAAATTTTTTAAAATTACTTTGTTCTCTCGATCGCTATCACCACCATGGGGTTGTTGCGTACATATGTTGATAGTTGGTCCACATATAATGGTACCTTTCTGGCATTCAATACAATCCCGCTAGCATTTAGATCATTGGAAACCCTATCTTTGCAATCATCTTGCCTCCAAATCTAACTAAATCTTGTGGACCAAATGATAAATAACTCTTTTGCAATTCAGAAAAAGAAAAACGTTCATGTAATTTATTATTTTGGGTTCCCTCAACAACTATAATGTTAGAAAGATTCACAAATTGACTTAACTGTTCTCTTAATACTTTGATATTTATGCATGTACTAATGTTGATATGATCTACTCACATATTCCGAGTATTTATTAAGGCAACCTAAATAATAAAATGCTACATATCCGAGCAGGCCATATAATCCAATATCAGGGATCGCTAGTGATTTACCATATTTCATGAGTCTTGCCGGGTTTATTTTCCTGGAACGGCGGAAGATATATTAAAAGAAACTAGCATGAAGCTAACAACACAATTGCAACAAGTTCATACAAGAATTGATTGGATCACCAATCCAATCTAACCATATAGTTGGGATGATGACGAGGCTGAGTCCTCGACATGAAGTGCGGATAGTATTTGCAGAAGAAGACGACGACATTCGTTCATCAGGACTTGGGATACATAATTTAAAACATTTAAATTTATGTAATTTTAAAACTGATTGTTGCCCGTTTTATGGCTTGTTTTAAAATCTTTATTTTTCCATGTTTTTCTGTTTCAAAACGTTTAATGTGAAATTTAATCTATTTGGCATGTTATGTTTTAAAAACCTTTGTATTAATTAAGCTATGGAGTTAACTTAGATTTATCTCAAATAATGTATTTTGTGAATGTTAAACAATCTATCTGGTTTGATCAAGTGGTGATCATACTCTAAGGATTCCCCAAAAGTGGAACGGGTGAAGTAAAAGAAATGTTTGTCAAAGCTTCAAAAGCCTAATAATAATATACTTTGATGCAATCCATCTAAGATGGAGGTTCAAAAATAACAAGAAGTCTTTTGTTTGGTATATGGGCGGATTGATTTGATCGAAGATAATAAGTCATGGAATGACTTAAAGAACATTTCTACCAGATTTTAAAATATATATTACATACGTGTTACTTCAAGCTACCACCTAAATTCTCGAGTATTAATGGAACCAAGGCGTGTACCCCATGTGCAATACGTTCAAATACCAGAAGTATTTGAGATGTAAGATTTCTTTTAAAACAAAGAAATACTCAAGTATTTCTAGAAATCTGAAGATTGATTAAAGCTCATGTACTCGCTCATATACTAGAGTATAATATTTCAAATCAGTAAGTCAAACTCAAATGGGCAAGTAAAAGATGAGTTTGCAAATCGCGTGTAAAATCTCACAACTGCTTTGGAATGTTCAGTTAAAGCATAGATATGCTTTATGCAAGAACAACTAATAGTGTTGCAAAAGTTAAACAATGGTCGAAATTAATTTGCTCAAGCCAAAGACTCATTCAACGGACTAAAAAAGTAGTTCAGCTCAGAATTGAGCAACAGAAGCGAGTCAAGCGACATCATGGTACAAATTAATTTTTATTCGTTTAACTAAATATTACCAAGTATGACAGGAATTGTAGATCCGACATGATCTATGGGGAATTCCTTTTATTGCAAGACTCAATAGGAGGATGACAAGATCATTAAACAAAACGGACCTTGCTAAATAAAGCAAGCTAGTTTGGCATGAAGAGGACATATTTATCTTGTATTTGTAGTGCAAAAGTTAAGAAGCCTTGTGACTTAAAAGATTTGAAGTCAAGAATTTCAAATCAGAAATGCGCAACTACATCGCGGTTTCAGAGGGGCTTGTATGGAGTTTCTAAGGGACTTAGGAGAATCAGTAAATAGGAGTCACGGATCTAATTTGTGGAGAAGTTTCATTCTATCTGACCAATAGAATGATGTTCGTCATTGGGCACTAAGCAGAGTGAGACAAGATTCAGCTAAGTCTACCATCTAGTAAGAATGAATAGATGATACCAATACTCCCTTAGGTTCATCAACAGTAAGGCAATGACAATCCGGAATATTGGAAGCGAGGCTCAGGGGTTCTCCTGAAAAAGGATCGATAGTAAGTTTGAAAGTAGTGACAGTCCCAAACACTATCTGGTATGAGCTAAACCAGCCGCCTGAGAATCGGGGTAATGTCGTTGACACGTGTAAATCGTACAAGACGTTATGAGTAGATTCTACTTGGCGTATTTGAATCCATGTGTGGAAGACATTCCATTCTAAAGGGGTCTTTAGCTGATTTTCTAGAGGGATACCAAGATAATGATTAGCTATTATGAAATAATAAACATCTTTATCGAAGATGGTAAGTTTCATAAGCATTTGCGGCGTAAAATTTTGGACATGACCATGATCGAGAAGCGACCACATGGATCAATATTAATGGTGTTCTCTGATCGCGACGGACTATCCCAATGACCTGAGGAGACATTCATCTTTGTTTCTCATTGGATTTAGAGTTTTAGACTTAGTTTTCAGTTACAGCATAAAAGCATAACATTGTATGCTAAGGTCAAGTTCAGTGGAAGGTGAGGAAGGATGATTTATTGGCCAAAATAGGCAATTTGAAACTTTAAGATAAATTAAATGGAGAAAGGATATTCTTCCTCGTCCCCTTGTATGAAAAAGATTTGTGGAAAGCATGGCCATGCAACTAAAGTGCCTGAAAAACTATAGGAATACAAATCAAGTATCATGTGAACAAGAAAAGAAGAAAGTATTATAGATTATACATTCATGTCTAATACTTTCAAAAATATAGAAAGTGCAAAAGGATACAGTCACATACCCTAGGCTCAACCTTAAATTTGAGACAGACTTAAACCTGAAGTTTTAAGCAGGACTTAGATGGGCGTAGCTAATGATGAGCAGGTCACTACTTAGGTATTGAATCGGTTTCTCTGAGTGAGGTATTGCAATGTCATGCTCGGGACCTCTTGGTATAGTGAAAGAAGATTCCTTTGTTGTTGTATTTGCATAAGTGGGACTCTTAAAGGGTTTGTGTGCAAACAGTTGAGAAAATGAGAAACAAGTTACAAAATAAAATGAAAGAGTTGAGAAAATAAAAATACGGCGTTATTTTCATTAAGGGACTAAACGGTAATTAACCATGGTATAATATTTATTCTAGATAAATATTAGAGGGGAGTAAAAAGACAAAAGATCAAACAAAAAACCCCAAGGGATGGGGAGGTCGGTTTAACCAAAACCCCCAAATGTGGTGTTTGTGTTTTTGTTTAACTTGGATAACTTGGTCTTCAAGTTATTCTAGAATTCTCCTAAGACCCCTATATATACAAAGGGTCTTAAGAGGGTTTCATACACAATCACATAACTCCTCAAAGCCGCAAATATCTCTCTCCTCCCTATCTCCCCACCTCTCTCTCTCTCTCGCTCTCTCTGATCGGATCAAACACACCTAAAGGGTGAAACCCTTTTGGTCGATTACCACAAGTCGACCTAGGAACTAAAACCCAAGGGTTGGCAGCCCTAGTCTTACCTGTATAGTACTCGTGGGTAACTGACTCAACCCACGTGGTGATTTTCTCAAGAAACCCTAATCAAGGACGTGAAGGATCAAGAAGCTAAACAAGGTGTTTTATGCAGCTGAATCAAGAAAAGAATCTTACTGCTAGCAAGACTAACAAGTAAGTTTTCTTAAACACCCTATTTATATGTTAACTGTAGGTTATATCACTGTTTAAGATCAGGGTTTTGGTCTGCACAGTTTGATGTGTTTATTTTTCGTTAAGAAGTATTTGAGATGTAAGATTTCTTTTAAAACAAAGAAATGCCTCAAGTATTTCTAGAAATCTGAAGATTGATTAAAGCTCATGTACTCGCTCATATACTAGAGTATAATATTTCAAATCAGTAAGTCAAAATCAAATGGGCAAGTAAAAGATGAGTTTGCAAATCGCGTGTAAAATCTCACAACTGCTTTGGAATGTTCAGTTAAAGCATAGATATGCTTTATGCAAGAACAGCTAATAGTGTTGCAAAAGTTAAACAATGGTCGAAATTAATTTGCTCAAGCCAAAGACTCATTCAACGGACTAAAAAAGTAGTTCAGCTCAGAATTGAGCAACAGAAGCGACATCATGGTACAAATTAATTTTTGTTCGTTTAACAAAAGATTACCAAGTATGACAGGAATTATAGATCCGACATGATCTATGGGGAATTCCTTTTATTGCAAGACTCAATAGGAGGATGACAAGATCATTAAACAAAACGGACCTTGCTAAATAAAGCAAGCTAGTTTGGCACGAAGAGGACATGTTTATCTTGTATTTGTAGTGCAAAAGTTAAGAAGCCTTGTGACTTAAAAGATTTGAAGTCATGAATTTCAAATCAGAAATGCGCAACTACATCGCGGTTTCAGAGGGGCTTGTATGGAGTTTCTAAGGGACTTAGGAGAATCAGTAAATAGGAGTCACAGATCTAATTTGTGGAGAAGTTTCATTCTATCTAACCAATAGAATGATGTTCATCATTGGACACTAAGCAGAGTGAGTCAAGATTCAGCTAAGTCTACCATCTAGTAAGAATGAATAGATGATACCAATACTCTCTTAGGTTCATCAACAGTAAGGAAATGACAATCCGGAATATTGGAAGCGAGCCTCAGGGGTTCTCCTGAAAAAGGATCGATAGTAAGTTTGAAAGTAGTGACACTCCCAAACACTATCTGGTATGAGCTAAACCAGCTGCCTGAGAATCGAGGTAATGTCGTTGACACGTGTAAATCGTGCAAGATGTTACGAGTAGATTCTACTTGGCGTATTTGAATCCATGAGTAGAAGACATTCCATTCTAAAGGGGTCCTTAGCTGATTTTCTAGAGGGAGACCAAGATAATGATTAGCTATTATGAAATAATAAACATCTTTATCGAAGATGGTAAGTTTCATAAGCATTTGCGGCGTCAAATGTTGGACGTGACCATGATCGAGAAGTGATGCGTGGTTTTGCGACCTTACAACAGGTTTTACCTCTCAAGGGATCTTAAGAGGCTTGCAATCCCCACCAGGCAGTGTACCTGACCGATGTAGTATAGTGTAGTGGCAAGTACCGGGGGATTGATCGTTCTCTAGGGGAATAGTGTCGTTAGGATTGAAAAACTACTCTAATAGGTCTAAGGGTGAGGGAAGATTTTTTTTGTATTTTATGCTTTTAGGAAAGTAAGTAAAATTATCTCGGGTTTGAAGGAGTGGGCGGAATTAGTTGCTAGTCAACTAACCCAAATAACTACAAATGCAAATAAAATAAAATAACTGAAAATAAAATGGTTGTGAAAACTAATATGGAGAGAAGTGTGTTTACTTAGATTTCATTACTCCCTAACTATTTTTTACCGGTTGATTAGTGTGTTATAATTGCGTGGATGACGGGTTGCATTCCTTAATACCAGTCGTGAGGGTGTGTACGAACTTCCCCAACTCTATAAGCTCCTACTTCACTCCTATGTCGAGCCGACTAAAAGCTCCTAACATGGGATCACTAGAATTCGCTTATGTATTAAATACAACCATATAATTGTAGTACACATCCGGTCATGTTTCTTAAGACGTTCAAGCAAGTTACCGTATAGGAGGTTAGCCAGTTTTCTTAAGCCTAACATCGATAAACATTCATCCAATACAATTAATAACACACCATCAACCAATAATTAATAGTTAGGTTTCATTAGATCTAAGCAAACACAAAGAAAACCTAGCCTAGCATGTTAAACAAAAGACAAGAACAAGATAGAATCAAACAACACATAGACATATTGAATGATTAATTGATTACTTATCTTCAATGTAACATGGAAGATCTCAAGGTGAAAAACCTTGAAAAAGCTGCTAAAATTCGTATTAGGGTTTCTCTCTAAAAAGTTCCACACAATGAATGAAAATTGCGAAAATATATATAGGAAAACAGATCTGATGGCGTCACTCTTTGGGTTGTGACGCCGTCACCTCGCCGTGCTAGGGTTTCCTGACGGCCTCTTGATGTCGTCCCCCTTTAAGTCCCAAAATTCCATTCTGGCTTATCAAGGAAAATCTTCACATCCACCTCCGTTTGTCTAGCTTGACGGTGTCACATCCTAAGCCTTGATGCCGTCATAGGTACTGTTCCAGCAGAATTAGAGACTTTATCGTTTTCTTCACTTTTATGCTCCAAAAACGTCTAAAATGCTTCCTTTTCCAGATTTCTTCTCCAAAGTACCTAAAATGACAAAAGGAACGATTTAGGGTAATATTTGATCAAATAATTATGATTTAAGGCTTAAATGACCCCCCAAAAGCGGTACACTTTTCGCCTCATCAAGAAGCGACCACATGGATCAATGTTAATGGTGTTCTCTGATCGCGACGGACTATCCCAATGACCTGAGGAGACATTCATCTTTGTTTCTCATTGGGTTTAGACTTAGTTTTCAGTTACAGCATAAAAGCATAACATTGTATGCTAAGGTCAAGTTCAGTGGAAGGTGAGGAAGGATGACTTATTGGCCAAAATAGGCAATTTGAAACTTTAAGATAAATTAAATGGAGAAAGGATATTCTTCCTGGTCCCCTTGTATGAAAAAGATTTGTGGAAAGCATGGCCATGCAACTAAAGTGCCTGAAAAACTATCGGAATACAAATCAAGTATCATGTGAACAAGAAAAGAGGAAAGTATTATAGATTATACATTCATGTCTAATACTTTCAAAATTATCAGAAAGTGCAAAGGGATACAGTCACATATCCTAGGCTCAACCTTAAATTTGAGACAGACTTAAACCTGAAGTTTTAAGCAGGACTTAGATGGGCGTAGCTAATGATGAGCAGGTCACTACTTAGGTATTGAATCGGTTTCTCTGAGTGAGGTATTGCAATGTCATGCTCGGGACCTCTTGGTATAGTGAAAGAAGATTCCTTTGTTGTTGTATTTGCATAAGTGGGACTCTTAAAGGGTTTGTGTGCAAACAGTTGAGAAAATGAGAAACGAGTTACGAAATAAAATGAAAGAGTTGAGAAAATAAAAATACGGCGTATTTTCATTAAGGGACTAAACTGTAATTAACCATGGTATAATATTTATTCTAGATAAATATTAGAGGGGAGTAAAAAGACAAAAGAGCAAACAAAAAACCCCAAGGGATGGGGAGGTCGGTTTAACCAAAATCCCCAAATGTGGTGTTTGTGTTTTTGTTTAACTTGGATAACTTGGTCTTCAAGTTATTCTAGAATTCTCCTAAGACCCCTATATATACAAAGGGTCTTAAGAGGGTTTCATACACAATCACATAACTCCTCAAAGCCCCAAATATCTCTCTCTTCCCTATCTCCCCCCCTCTCTCTCTCTCTCTCTCTCTATCTCTCTGATCGGATCAAACACACCTAAAGGGTGAAACCCTTTTGGTCGATTACCACAAGTCGACCTAGGAACTAAAACCCAAGGGTTTACAACCCTAATCGACACCCTCATTAATCCCAAATATCAATTAGGGTTTTTACCCAAGTTTATACTCGCCTAGCTTGTGATAGGTTGGCAGCCCTAGTGTTACCTGTATAGTACTCGTGGGTAACTGACTCAACCCACGTGGTGATTTTCTCAAGAAACCCTAATCAAGGACGTGAAGGATCAAGAAGCTAAACAAGGTGTTTTATGCACCTGAATCAAGAAAAGAATCTTACTGCTAGCAAGACTAATAAGTAAGTTTTCTTAAACACCATATTTATATGTTAACTATAGGTTATATCACTGTTTAAGATCAGGGTTTTGGTCTGCACAGTTTGATGTGTTTATTTTTCGCTGTGCGTATTTCAGTTGTGCAGACGACCACCAGAACCCTACAATTATACCTTGGACAATCCCTCTTCAAATTCTCCTCGGAATTACATATATAGCACTTGAGCCTGCTGGTTATACCCTGTGACTTTGACCACACACTACCTCTGCCCTCCATATCCTTTTGACCAGATCTTCCCCTTAAATACAACATTCACAACCATCACCATTTGCTTTCGTCATCTTTTGAAGTTCCTTAGAATTAAATGTCGTGAGCACGTCTCTAGCTTTAAAGAGTCCAAATCATATAGTAAAGTCTCCACAAAATTCCCGTAAGATGGTGGTAACAATGTGAGTAACAATAACGCTTGTTTCTCATCCAATAAAATAGTATCTATAGCCACTAAGTCACCTACCAGTTTGTGAAACTCTTTAATATGTTCAATGTGACTCTTAGCGGGATGCATATAAATAGTGAATAACTTCTTATTTAAGTACAGATGATTAGCTAAAAACTTTTTCATGTGTGCACTCTTTAACATCTCGTCTCATGCCATGTCTACTACCTCTGTACGCTTTGTAGCCACCAATGCAAACTTACATTTATGTTGAGTCAATAAATCTTTCGTCTTTATCTTCCATAGTAGTGCAAAATCCCCACTTCCATCAAATTTCACGATGTCAAACTAGGTCCCCATCATCATTCTCTAACCCTTTATTTATTATGATAATCTTGTGATAAACCCGATAACATCGAACTAAACAAAGTACCCATGTGAAAAACCTTCAAATCTCGTAACTATCTTGTTTTAAAACCAATTTAAACCTTAGATAACCCTCCAAGAAAACCGCAACCTTTAAAACAAAATAGCCAACCCAAGAAACCTTTGAAGTAATAAACTTTTTGTCAAAACTGTGCATACAAAACACCCACCACTTTTTTGACTTTTTATACGTATAGATAAAAATCCACGTCAACCTCGTGATGTATTTTGATTTATATGAACCTATAAACTTTAGCAAACTTCGACAAACCTCGGTCTTCACTAACCCAATAACTCAAGAACCTTTGAATGTTTCTACACCTTGTCGAAAAACCTCGAAAAATGAAACCTCAAGTAAAACCCTTAATGTTGATAGCCTGTTGCGCAAAACCAAGCAGAATACTTTGACACTTTTTGAAAACCTACAACCCGAGTTTATGTCAAAAATTGGTATGGATAAAACTCTTCAAACCACGAATCTCTGTTTGAAGCTTTTAACCCTTGTTGTCAAAATCTGGAACACCAAACCAAGCCTGTTAAGAACACGAATTAGATCGTAAGATCTTATGATCCACCAACTAAAAACTTGCAGGATCATGTGTGTCGTAAGATCGCACATTAGATAGTGGAATCTTTCGTAGGATCGGCTCTTGATCTGATCTTACCAATTTGAAGAGTTCTAATTTTATTTTCCAAAATCTTATATAAGACTTTCATTTTTTTATTCCTTACTATTATATTTACTCCATATTATTCATATTTTTGTTCCAAAGTGTTTTAAGTAAGATGTATAATTTTCTACCACAGAAAGCCGTTGCGAAGACTCTAAAACAAAATCGAGTTTCTATTTGGGTGCGGGAAATGATGTTACTAAAACATTTTAAATATATTGATTTTTATGTTTTGGACTCTTGGCATGTTTATTACTCATGTTATTTTTCTTATCTCACTATATTGTTGATTTAGCTATGAAAACTTAAACAAGTAGAATGTATTTTACTATTTTTATTATCATGATATTTGAACTTTTAAAATTATCTTAGGCTATCTTGTGAAATCGTGTTTGATATTTGGTAGATATGTATAAGTGTATAATGTTATGACCCATCAACGCCTATTAACAAGACAAGACACTTTGGTGGGATCTTACGATCCCGATCTTGCGAAGACAAAAATGATCTTGGGTAGAATTTCCATCATGACAACGTTGCTCCAAAGACCCTTTGGTGCCCAAACCGAACACCAGGAAACCTCAACTCATGTCGGCCTAGCTTCCCAAAATTTGAACCAAGCTCTGGATACCAATTTTGGTAATCGACCAACAAACCGGAATGCTAGTATGCAGAATTTGGACTTTTTGAAATATCAAGATACACACCAACAATAAGTCAATAACCTATATCAACAAATAAGTAAACTACACACGTATAATTCTCTCAACGTTTGCTTTTATTGAAAGACTTGAAAATGATACGGTACAATTAATCCCCCCCCCCCCACACACACACACACACCTCATTTTATAGAAATGGGGGCGGGGAATACAAGTCCTAAAAGAACTCATATAGTCGGCTGGAAAAACAGAAAATGAGGAAAGAGTGTGTGTTGGCCTAGGACATCGGCTTAAACCTCCAAACACTCTTCCTTTATAGATTGACAAACTGTACTAATCTAACACTAAGACCCCTACACTATCGGCTAATATGCATACTAATACTAACACCTATAACGCCAACTAATCCACAAGGTTGTTTAAACAACAACGTCAAAACAATCCCTCACAATTTTATTGGTACCGACCACGTGTGCCCATGATTTTAGATCAACAAAGATGTCTTGTGAAGTGTTTAACTGTGAGATCATCAAAGATGTCTCGGATGAAGTTTCCCGCGTACCCATAAAAAAATATTAAAATGACTTCATCGGTCATAGTAGTAATTTGGATTCTTTTAATTGGGCTGCTTGAAAGATGCTATATATGTTTCGAGAAAAATTAGACTACTCGCTCCAAAACAATAATAATCTGGGTTCTTAGTGGTGTTTTCATTTAGACTTGGACTATATTTGGATGTTTCGTTAATCTATTCCAATTTGTCTTAGTGAGGACCACAAAACTTTGGACCAGCAGCACAAATGTTTTGGACCATCAGTATTGTTAAAGAATCGATAGTTTTGAAAAACAATAACATTGCACGAGCCATGTTCGCTACTATATAACCGTATTTGACACGTTAAATATGATGATGATATATTGTTTAGTATATATCAACTGATTACAATTAGTTAGGAATTTATACCAAAATGCACACTGAATAATGATGATGCTGTACAGGGAAAAAAAAAAGATAATTCAAAAAATGATCAAGTTGCCCAATCGATGGGGATTTTTGACCTTGGATTTGAAAATTCTTAAACTAACGAGTTGCCCAAAAATGTATCGCGCCCATGGGACGCCAAGTGTCCCAAGTTGCCCAAAAAAAGGCGGCGTTGCTAAAAAATTCGTCACTTGGCGTCCCCCCGTTAAGTGTTGCGTTGGGCAACTGGTCAGTTTAAGAACTTTCAAATCCAAGGTAAAAAATCCACATCGATTGGGTAACTTGGTCATTTTTGGAATTAACCAAAAAAAAAATCCCGGCCATCTGCGTACATGTAAATAAGTTATATTTATTTTTGGCAATAAACTGATTTCCGTCAATATATATTCCAACAAACTAGTGGGTAGTAAGTACAACCAGGGTCGTCTTTGAGGATGAGCAAATGCTCAGAGCCTCAAAATTTTTAAGGGCCTCAAAATTTGTCCCGTTAATAATGTTATGCATGTGTATACATATTTTTCACGAATAAAAAAAGTATTTAGATAAGAAAATATTTTAAATGAGTAATATTTTAGAACGTTTAGATAACTAATTACATTATATCTTATAAACGGTGACACTTTATATAACATTCCTTATCGAAAGACCCCATTATTTAATTTCGTCCAGGACCCTCAAAATTTTCATAAATTCATGGGACGGCCCTGAGTACAACAAAAGCATATATCCTTGGTCATTTAGCTCATCCATTTGATCTTAGATTTGTATCTACATCTGAAAACAATGCAAACCTTTCAATATACAATTACAGGGGTTAAAACTGATGTCGACACTTTGGGACCATAGAGACGATCTGTTGCATAAGTGAAAACCATAATGTGAGAACACAATAATAGCCCTTAGTTTTAGTTTTAGCAAAGTAGCAAGTAAAAGGACCACAAAAGTACTTGTTACGATATCTAATTTCATTATGAACTATGATACTCTAAATGATATAACTTGAATTCCTTTTCGTATTTGTAACATGCATTACATTGCAGATAATTGGGTGATGGATATCTCTCATGAAAGGAGTTTGCACAAGAAAATGACACTCCACCGTTATTAACCTTTATGCTTAATCGGTCTAATTACCTCGAAGCAAAAAGGTTAACAAATTGATGAGGGAATTAAGTAAATCCTCAATTGATACACTTAAGATGGTCATTGTACAAACATAAGCCAGGTGACAATCTAAGAGATTACATATAAAACCTAATGATATAAGTCTATAAATCATCTCGAAGTTATCCCTTCTTCTTCCATTATAACATTTCAGTATACAATATTCGTTTATTATCACAAACAACAAATAAAATGATTAGAACTGAGCTTGTGAATAAACACAAGAAACAAATAGGCACATTAACGCACAAAAATGTCATCCATGTGAGGTTTTCAAGAAGCATATGAGCTACATCCTATAGACGAAGCTCTAGATCGATACCCTCAACTATTGAATCTGTTTTCTTCCTTTTCTTGTCACTAGTAACCTTCACGTTACTTTTGCACTTTGTTGGTACCGTTGGTGCGTCTGTGTTGCTAGAATTAGAGAGAGACGCATTAAAGCTATGAGGAGATACTAATGTAGGAAAATTCGTGTATTTATCAGTATTGTAATGGGGTGATACTGAGATTAGACTAGAGGAGTTACCTTCAACACTACTTAAAGATGAAGAGTTAAATATTGTATTAGGTTTTTGTAAGGAGTATAGTAGGCAAGGAGGAGAAGAAAGAGAAGAAGATATCATTGGAATTTTCATGCTAGGTTGGGCATGATGGAGACGAGCCCTATCACGGCGGTGCACATTCATGTGGCCACCTAGAGCTTGGGCCGACTTGAACTCTCTCTTGCAGAATGTGCAAGTGTATGATCGCGGAGGCCATGTGGTTCCCATAACATTTCTAGTGTCTTCCGCAAAGGCTTTGACCTCCCATGAATCATCTTCTTCATGAGAGTTTACCTCCACCGGATTAGGGTTCCACATCCAGAAGACCTTGCCGCCTCTAGTATCGAGCTAGCTGTAGATTTAACTAATGGTTGTGATAGATATGCAAAGAGTAGCTGCAACTGTTTAATGGTACAGACTACAGACAATCTTAATGCTATAAGGAATGTTTGGTGACGATCATAATGTAGAGATAAAAAAGGTTATATAAGAAAGGATATTTACATAAAATTGGACCAGAAAAAATCCTATATGCGACACATCATATATGTCAATTTTCCATTTTTATATATACATTGACTTCAAGCGCTAAAAAACTAGTTAATTATACACATTTTATTTTGGGCAAAATATTTATTAATGTATTGAACTTGCCACTTTTTTGACTTCCGTGTAGCGAAAAAAAAAAGTAGCTTTTTGATGTACTAAACTTTCATTTTTTGTCTTTTTTGATGGATTTTTGTACTTTTTTCGGACTATTTTGCCCTTGGAATTTCAGTTTTTTTCAATTTTTTCAGGGGCAAAAATGTCAATAATACATCAAAAAGGCCAAAAAAATGAAGTTCAGTTCATCAAAAAGCTATTTTTTTTTTCGCTACACGAAAGTCAAAAAAGTGACAAGTTCAATACATTAATAAATATTTTGCCCTTTTATTTTCACATTTTTAACAGATGTGTATAATTTTATTAATTTATTAACACTTAATAATGTGTAAAAATTGATTATATAAACAAGTGTAAAAAAAAACATTGTAAAATAATAGATTTTTCACACTTATAGCAGTGCTAAAAAAAAAATGTCTACCTATAGGTGTGGAGGTTATTTGCAACATTCAAATTCTCCACACTTCCTCAAAGTTTGAAGAATTAAATTATCCACACTTTATAAAAGTATGAAGAATTTGAGAATTACAAATAAAAGTGTAGAGAAATCTTATAATGTTTCGCACTTAAAAGTGTAGACTCTTTTTTAACACAACTATGAATGTGGAATATTTATTCTTTTACAATTTTTTTCCACACTTATTAACGTAATACTTTTTACACATCACTAAATGTTAATACACTAATAACATTTTATACACTTTTATTTAAGTGTTACAAATAAAAGTGTAGAGAAATCTTATAATTCTTCACACTTAAAAGTGTAGATTTTTTTTAACACAACTATTAATGTGCAATATTTATTCTTTTACAATTTTTTCCCACACTTATTAACGTAATAATTTTTACACATCACTAAATGTTAATAAACTAATAATATTTTACACACTTTCAAAAAATGTAAAAATAAAAGTATTACATATCCTATGTGATTTAATACTAATATCACATGTGATTTTATTAGCATATTCAAATTAGTGTTTAATCACATTTTATTTATCATGGAAGTTTCAACAACGAACAAAAAAAACGTTAAAAAAAAACGAGGAAAAAAAGTGAGAAAAATGAAAAAATTGTCGAAAGTATATCAAAGTGTCCGTCTATAGAAAGATAATTAAATGCTGGTCGTGACGGTATAATTTGTTTTGACTAACGATTAACGATTTATGAGATATTTAAATTATAAAAAATATGTGAAATATTAAAATGATTTTAATATCAGTTATTGATTTCTTTTCAGATTGATGTGTGAATGAGTCACTTAGAATGTGAAAAAAAAAAAAAAAATGCAAAATACTCTCTTCATAAAATTCTAGGTAATATCTTTCAAGGGGTTAAAGCCATAAATTATTAACGAACTTACCATATTTTACCAAAGTAGGTAACAATTTTTTTTTTACCGAAGTAGGTAACGGAACTTTCAAGTTTGTCCAATAATAGGTAATTTTCACATAAACAAATGGCCGTTAGTCCATTATACGCTTGTGTTCTTGCATCGTTAGTCCTTTATACTAACGGCCATTAGTAAATAACTGAAAATTTAGTTTTTTTACGTTTTCGTATGCTTTTTACAGTTTCGTCCATTTTTTTATGTTTTCGTCCGTTTTTTCGTTTTTGTCTGTTTTTTTCGTTTTCGTCCATTTTTTTCGGACGAAAACGTAAAAAAACTTACGAAAACGAAAAAAAAAAACACCTTAAAACATAAAAATAACGAACGAAAACGAAAAAAACAGACGAAACTGTAAAAAAACCAAATTTTCAGTTATTTACTAACGGCCGTTAGTATAAAGGACTAACGATGCAAAAACACAAGGGTATAAAGGATTAACGGCCGTTAGTTTATGTGAAAATTACCTATTATTGGACAAACTTGAATGTTTCGTTACCTACTTCGGTAATAAAAAAGTTTGTTGCCTTACTTCGGTAAAATATGGTAAATTTGTTCGTAATTTATGGCTTTAACCTTATCTTTCAATGATAAAGATATGATATATTCGTAGTAGAATAACATCCCACTTGAGCTATCGTTATCTTGTACTTATATGTTAATTTAATCCTTCGTGTGTACCTATGTAATCACCTAACATTTACTAGGAGTTCAACTTGAATTACGACTTGCCTAATCATTCCAAGATTTTTTCCTCGTACTCTGCGTATGACAAACGTAGTTACATTTACATGCTCAGATGTAGACTGTCATCAACACAATAATACTTTTTATATGTTGTTATCCCAAATAAATTCTTAGTTTTGTTACTTTCCTCTTGTTCGACTGCCGGCATGAACCATCAATCATTTTACGTTGAAATAATTTCAAACTAGGATGGAGAGTGCTGGTGGCTGTCTCCATTAAGTAATCAATGGAAAATGACGTTCTGGTTGTCTCCTTTCATATCCAGTTAAATATTGGTCTATGATTAAACCTAGCTAACATAACACCTACGTACTGATCAGTTGGCCAGCTTCCAGTCAGTAGATTCCGCAGAAGAGGATTAACTTGCAAGGAAATATTTATGTTCTTCAATGCGGACATACAATCTCTTAAGACCTCAACCGTAGGACGATATGGTCGGATATTTCGAAGATCAGATTCACTATTATTTAAATGTTTAGTTAGTATAAATTGGCATTGTTAATATCATCATTAGTGACACTTACGCCTTGTTTGTTTTTATTCTTTTTATTAAATTATATCTAGCTATATTTAAATATATGATGTCTGCTTATGCACAAACAATTTGTTTGTTTTGTAATAACTATCTAAATCACAATTTTTATAAAAAAGATATCAAGTGATTTAATTAAACTCGTACACTCAGACTTTACCAACTTATCAGACAATGTAATTTACCTAAGTATAACATTCAAAATCAAACGACACTCTATTGTCTTATTCAATAAGTACTCCCTCCGTCCCATATTAAATGTCCACGTTTGAATTTTTGAGTCTTTTTACTTCAACTTTAACCTTAAATATATTGCTTTGTATTATATAACACTTGATGAAAATTATATCTAACGAAAATACATTTAAAACTCAATTTATACATATATTTAGCATCATGTATTATGTAACACAATAAAAAATATTTAGAGTCAAAGTTGATAAAAAAAGACTTTGAAAATTCAAAGTGGACATTTAATATGGGACGGAGGTAGTATTAATTAAGGCGGTTTATGGGTGTTTGGCAGAAGTTCAGGCGGTTTATGGGTGTTTGGCATAAGGTGCAGGTCTGAATATATGTTGTTTGCTGTCCGCTGTTTGGTTCTGATGTGTACTGATGTTTGGGTTTGCTGTGTATTGCTGAAGATGCTATGTAGTGATGTTTGGTTTTGTGTCTGCAAGTTGGCTCATTTCTCTGCAAGTCCAAGTGGTGCAGAGTTGTTATTGCATTTGAGATTGTCTTTTGACAGCAAGGGGCCATTGGTGGAATCTACAACATATAGGACTTTTATATTTCTCATGTGGGTAGTGTGGCTTTTGTTGGTGTTTGGTCTGCACATTCATTTTGTTTAGAATTCTTGAGTTTAGTCATTAGTTTTAGCCTACTGTGAGCATTTCTATTTTTGGGCTTGTTTTTGTCTTTTTGGGTCTCATCCTCTTTTAACTAACTTGTTAAGTGGGGTGGGATGCCATTGTATTGTATCTTTATTTCTTTTTTTTTGGTTTATATAAATGTTGCCTTTCAAAAAAAAAATAAGTATTAATTAAGATTTGAAAAGATTGAGTAAAATCTAATAAACTAATTAAACTTAGTGTATATTGTTGCATACAATATAGTTTCGTCTTTTTTTTCAAAGAAAACAAAAAGGACTTTGTAATACCCTTTTTTTTTATTTTTTTTATTTTTCGTTAAAAGGTTTTCCGGTAAAATATATTACTCAAAAAAGTAATTAAGTACATAGGATGAGGGTGGTCCCGCATCTCAACCCGTTACAGACAAACAAAAACACCTATTGTGCTTCAAACAAATATATTATAAGAGAGACAAACCAATTTTATTAACCTACCAAAATAAAACGCCAACAACAAAACTAGCACTACTTCCTAACTCTACCGTAGATACGTGTTAAAATTAACTAAAAACTGGAACACTAATACTACAAGGACTGATTGTGTCAATTGTCTATTTTCAGTTTATAGTTGGTTCAGCTGTTCCTGCCGAGTTTGTAAAGAGTTTGGAAGTTCAGGGGCTAAAGTTGTCAAGTTGTGAAAGATCAAAGTTGAGGGCTATATAAAGTCTTTTCACCAGCTAGGGTTTCATAACTCGTTTTACATCTTCACACAGTTTTCTCTCCTCCTTTTTGATATCAACCAAAACCTGTATATGTGATCTTCATTGTTTTAGAGTGATTGTGAGTTGTTGAGTATTGTAATAGAACTATTGATAATTAGTCATTAGACTTGCACCTAAGTAACAGTGGCAAGTATAGTGGTGTTATTGTGATTCAGTTGTGCTTTGGGATTTGTACTGATTAAGATCAGTGGCTTATTGATCTTGTTTCTTGGTTTTGGTTGATTAATAAAAGTTACTCTTGAATTGAGATTCAAGAGTTGGTTTTCTTCTTTAAATCATTGTTTTCTACAATACGGATGTTCACATGGGTCACAGAAAGCACGTTGTTCATCAGTTAAGTCATTAACATTATACTCGTACTCATCATAATCTTCATACTCAAGGAGACTTGCATCATTAGCTCCTCCACCAGCACGATTCAGGTTAGCCAAATATCGAGCCATGTCATCATCAATATCCTCGACTCTATCACTATCCGAATCTTCTCCTTGTTCTTCCATAGTAGTACTAGGTTCACATACCAATGTCACTAGCCCCACTTACAGCCACACTAACACGATCGCAATTTATACAAGGATCATCCATCACCGAGTTATGTTTCTCCTTTACACTTTTACCTCTCCCTCTCCCTTTTGGACTCAAAATCCCCTTCTCAATTATCAATAGTCAATCGATCCTCAAAACAATATCCAAAACCACGCCACAACCAGACTCCAAGTAGCAAAACCAATTTGAACCACAGATTCTAAGCGATTTGATTTATTAAATGTGAATGAAGCAATATCAATTTAACACACAACAGACTAAAGAGCAGTTTGATTTATTACGAGAATCAAGTTCCAATGGCAGCCACAATTAATGCATAACTCATTTAATGTTAATAGCTTCTTGTTTTTTTGTCAAAGACTTGATGTTCTACAAGTCATTCTTCAAAAAGTCTTTGTCAAATCTTTAACTTAATGCTTCAAATGGCTCAAATAGCTTTTTCACATAGTTAAAAGTCATGTGTAAAACTAACTGATTGCATATGCTCTAAGATTCTATCCTATCAAGAATTAACCAATCGGTTATTAATTAATATAGATAGAATTCAGGACTATGTAACAAATGATTGGACAATTAATATCAAATAACTATAACGATTGAAGAAAAGATGAATGAATGTTGAACCGATTTAGTAATATTTTTCTCCAAGATCGCCAATTTGAGAGAGAGACTTCGAATGACTTTGTAATACTTAAAACATATGCTGAAGTGAATGTTGCACAACGATACTAATGTATATGTTTAAACATTAAATGTCTGTTAATCCCTTGCTACAAAAAGCTATTGTTTGCACATGATCATACGACTAAATCCACATACTTAAAATACCGAATACAACGGCAATAATGTTAAAGGTGACAAATAGAACAAGACGGACTGCATTTCACTTCATCGTTACTTTACAGTTCTTTTTGTAGCAAACTGAAAAACAGGAATTGTAAGATCAAAAATATATTTTAGTTTCCTTCCAGGGTTGACATTGGGCTAATCTTTATTTGGGCGTATATATTTCACTAATTCACTTTCACATATCAAAGTCTCTTAAGATACCAAATGTTTGAGTGGGCCTTGGTCGAGGGAGACGAGTCAAGCCCATTGGGAACACTACCCATGCTAACATGCTTAAAGGACCCAAGGACTTTGCAAAAGAACGTGACTTTCATTTTCATACTTTATGGTGCACTATTTACACATGCAAATAAAGTACGTATATGTCCACAGATATTAGAGTCAGTAACTAAAATTATTTATTACAGTACGGTGAATGATTATAGTAACTTTTGCATTCTGAATTTAACAAAACGTTCGATAGCTGGGTAGATATCGTACGAGTAAAAAATAACATCAATTAGAATTAGCATTATTATTAGTACAAAACTACAAATGGACCAGATGCTTGAAACCCTTTTTGGTTGTTTGTTGCTTTGGTTCTTTGTATTGTGGAGGTTCATTTGGAAAGAACTTCTTGGCTTTTTAAAAGAAAAATAAGCTGTAACTCATCATTAGTAATATACACAGACTACTCCGTAAAAAACTTAGTTTAGCGATAGCTTTAGAAGGAGGGCAGGGCCGGGTGGCATCTGCCTCCTTTAGCAAAGAAGCTTGTGATGTACATTTTCTAAGATATCCATATATGGCTAATTTTGTAATTTTCTCCGCTAGCAACAAGATTTGTAGCGGAGATTTTTTATACCGTCATAGTTTGCCTAGTCGACAGTAAGCTTCCCTCGTTTATATACGCATTATGTGGTTCATCAACCAATCGATTAACCTTTTACCAACTAGGTAGGTGAGAATAGGGTGTAAAATATGATGATAAAAAATTATATTCTATCTGCTTAACGATCTACGAGTAATAATGAGACACCACATTTATTCATACACACACCTACATAAGAGGTCAAATATAAAACAAGTTGGAGGCATATTATATTATTATATGCTTTTTAATATGACAATATTATTAGACATATTAGTCATAATCAGGGCCACATGGGCCACTCCTTAGCAAATTGTTAGATTAAGACCCCCATCAACTTTTGCTTTTCTTGTTAGTTTAATATTTTTAATCCTATCGACTCGTTTACTTTAGTGGTTCTATGTTTCACTGGCTACAAGTTCATTCAGGTATGATCCAAGTCCATTTAATTATTTTTGTTTTTCATATCTATGGATGAAATTTCCTTGGTATGGTCTAAAAGGTTTAGTATGAGACCACAACCATATATAGGAAGATAGGGTTTAATTAGATTATATATCTTTTTTGTAATGATAAAGACAAACAGATATTCTATACTTTCGCTTACATTAAATATATAAATATATATAATAATAAATAGTAATATGCATGTTTATTTTGTGGCTAGGGTTCCAATAAATATTGGTCATACTATAAATATTATTCATGATTAAATGATTACCAAAAAGGGTTCATCCTAGGTAGTACCTTATTTTAAGAAGCCATCCTGAAAAACACAATTTATATATTAAATCAGCTATCCAAGAACACAATCATTTAAACTACGACCAACATATCCAAGTAAAAAAGCAAATATTATATGCTTGTACTTTTTTTNTTTTCTCCGCTAGCAACAAGATTTGTAGCGGAGATTTTTTATACCGTCATAGTTTGCCTAGTCGACAGTAAGCTTCCCTCGTTTATATACGCATTATGTGGTTCATCAACCAATCGATTAACCTTTTACCAACTAGGTAGGTGAGAATAGGGTGTAAAATATGATGATAAAAAATTATATTCTATCTGCTTAACGATCTACGAGTAATAATGAGACACCACATTTATTCATACACACACCTACATAAGAGGTCAAATATAAAACAAGTTGGAGGCATATTATATTATTATATGCTTTTTAATATGACAATATTATTAGACATATTAGTCATAATCAGGGCCACATGGGCCACTCCTTAGCAAATTGTTAGATTAAGACCCCCATCAACTTTTGCTTTTCTTGTTAGTTTAATATTTTTAATCCTATCGACTCGTTTACTTTAGTGGTTCTATGTTTCACTGGCTACAAGTTCATTCAGGTATGATCCAAGTCCATTTAATTATTTTTGTTTTTCATATCTATGGATGAAATTTCCTTGGTATGGTCTAAAAGGTTTAGTATGAGACCACACCATATATAGGAAGATAGGGTTTAATTAGATTATATATCTTTTTTGTAATGATAAAGACAAACAGATATTCTATACTTTCGCTTACATTAAATATATAAATATATATAATAATAAATAGATAGTAATATGCATGTTTATTTTGTGGCTAGGGTTCCAATAAATATTGGTCATACTATAAATATTATTCATGATTAAATGATTACCAAAAAGGGTTCATCCTAGGTAGTACCTTATTTTAAGAAGCCATCCTGAAAAACACAATTTATATATTAAATCAGCTATCCAAGAACACAATCATTTAAACTACGACCAACATATCCAAGTAAAAAAGCAAATATTATATGCTTGTACTTTTTTTATAAAACTATGTGAGTTTAAATAAATAAAGGAGTTTACTGTTTATAGAAGTTTCATGCTTTCTACTAGTAAAATATAGTAGTTAGTTAGATCGTTAGAATTTTATTATTGCATACAGAAATTTATAAAATAATGACTTGTTGTGAGTAATATTTAATTTATCTTTCCTTCTACATAATTGTTTAGTTGAAAAGGCCAACAATTCCACAATTATTTATTAGTTGCATGTTTTAAGTGTTCATAACTAAATGAACATCAAGATTTAGCAGTTATGTACTTGTCCAAGATATGATTAAATTCTTTTTTTACATAAAGAGCCTTTATTTGTTTTTACCAGTTTGAATATTAGACATGTTCAAGGAAATGAATAGAAATTTGCAAGTGGTCATCATCATGGTTAGTTTCTTATACTAATAAAACTTTATGCATGTAAGTTGTGTATCTTTGCGGAAATTTTGGTTTCTTTCCAAAATAGCTCTGAAATCCAAAAGTATTTCGAGAAAGAGACTTCGTGCATAGTCATTTTTTTCAAACATGATCGGCCAATGATAGATACGGAAAATCATATGATGCAGACGTCTACTATGAATTATAGCACGTAAAAGTAGAGTTGCCGATGTACGGAAAATTTATGTGATCCAGTAATTATATGTAATGACCGTAGCATGTATCGCAACTCAGAGTTCGTGTTGCTATATGCTATGCACATATGGCCATACCGCCATAGAGCCTAATATATCCACCCTATTTCTGCAATTGTGCCGTGATTATATTTTAATGGATTTAATTATTATTTCGTACTTTGAAAATATTTGCAAACATTTAATTATATATGAGGTGAACGTACATCATGTTGTTTCTAATAAAACTGAAGTATTTAAAGATATCAACTATTTTGTAGGTCTAACTCATAGTATAAGTAGGCTTTACAATATAGTTCCCACCTTATACTTGTCTAAAACCTAAAGATATACTGTATTTTTCTTTTCCTTTTTTGAATTAGTGCAACGTATCTATTGCAAAAAAATTTAAAAATAAATAAATAAATTGCGCGGTATGTATTTGACGCTTCACAAATCAAGAAATTACAAAATATTTCTTTGAGATTAAAGTCATTCGAAATACGTCATCTAGCATTGTAAGCCGTTGAGATCATGAACTTGTTCTTCTCCTGCACCATTTGGTGTCTTAAGGTTTGGTTTATGTTTAGGCTTAATTCAATTTAAAGTGTTGATTTGGTTCTATTGTAGGGACTTGTTAGTTTGTGAGGTTCCAAATCTCTTGGCTAAGTTACTTTTTCATGAACACTTCAAAGAAGGTGTTTCAGTGTTTGTAATTTACTAGTGTCTTGCTAGTTTTTATCAGATAATGCATTTTTTTTTTTTTTTTTTTTTAACAAATCATAATATACAGTTGAAAAAACTCCGTAAAAGTTATTATGAAAACTTATGGTGTATTTGGTATATTGTCATCAATCACAATGGGTATGAGTTTAGATATAAGGTGGGGTCCACAGGTATGAAAGTTTCATACCTTACCCTTTTGAGTACTATTAAGTATTAAAGATCTGTATCTTTCAATCCTATATTTGAAAGATATACATCTTAGCCAAACACTTACAATCATGCCCGATATGATTCTCTCATTTCATTCCCCCTACCAAACGCACCCTTACAAAAAAATTATTGAGTAGAATATTTGATTAAAGAATTAGGTAAAGAAAGCGTGTGGGGACCGCGGACTTAAGCCTAGATTAGTGATAATTAATAAGTGATTTAAGGTCCGAAGACAAAGTTTATATTATATATAAATGCATGATGTTGTCATTGAGATTATCAACAAGATATTCTTAATTACTTTATTGGAAGAAAATGACAAGGAAACTAGCAACTTGGTTATAGTGGGAACACACATAATTACAGATACCACGAGGTTGAAGGAGCGTGTGTTTTCAATATCTATATTAGATACCAATATTAAAAAGAAAATATCATTTTTCATATAAGTTTGAATATCATCTTGAATTGATATTCTGATTTTAATTGTATATTTGTATATGAGTGACAGAAGATCTTCTAACTTCAGTTATTTCAGAGCAAAGATTTTCCACGGAATCTTGTGTATTGTTTGGGCTTTTGACATATGATGTGATGGAAAATAGTCATTCGTGTCGTGTCTAATATATTAATTACACAAAATCTAGTAGCAAAAAAGTTGAACGCACCTATTCATGAAAAGGATTTACTAAACAACAAAATTGAACTGTCACAACTGAAGGTAATTATACAAGAATAAGATAAATAACATGTTACGAGTACTATATATTGATTTTGATGTTAGTTTTTCATTTTTTATAGATGTAGTTTACTCGTTGTCGAGAATTTTTACAGTTAAGCTAAAAAAAATGACTTGGGGAGGTACATACCAAAGGTGTTCTGCGTATTCTTTTCAGCAACCGTCGTGACAAAAAGCGAAGGTCAAGAGGTACCGGTAGTGCCTTCGATTGAGAGGAACCTACACAATTTTTATCTGTCACTTATTTCCGAATCACCCAATTTTCGTTCAAGTTGTTTTTCCTTGTCAAAGAAGACCAACAAACATCACTTTTATCAACCATTGTTTTTTTCCCTCCAACTTTTAGAGTCGAATATACTATTTTTAATATTTGGCTGATTAATAGTTTTTGGCCTGATTTAGCTGAACACAAAACAACAATCTATTTTTTATGCTCCAAATCTCGTGCCTTAGAGCATTGAGTGTAGTGAAGAGCCGTGGCTCTTCATTTGGGCACCACCGGATGTCCTTTCATTTCAACACTCTCACTTCAAAATACCCCTCACTTATAACAAGTTTCAACAAGCATTTGGGCCCACCCTACACCCAATTTCATTTTCTTTTTCACGGATAATTTTAAAAAATTCTTTGTTATTTTCTTCGTCACTTCCTCAGTGAGATGCAAAACGGCGAGAGTGTGCGGTGTGGTGGCGACAAACAGCGAGATGCCACGTAGGAAACGACGAGGGGATTATCCATGACACTCAACGCTCTTAGAATTAGAGTTTATTCAAGTATGACTCTAATGAAGTCAAGACATAATCTGGTTTTTTATTAATTACTCACTCTCGCACACTGAAAATCCAACATTTTTGCTATAGTTATTTCTTGAGTACTTGCTTAAAGTTTGTGTAGTGCATATTATAATTATACATTTATACTGAATTTTTAAATACACGTGAGCTTAATTTTGATGACTTTATGTACTCTACCTCCTTATTTTATCTACAGAATATAAATAAAAGGAAATAAAATAACATTGTAAGTTTCTAGCCATTTTAGTATTATCAATATAGGAAAGTGACATCATATTCATATATGTAGGTCTTGTGTGACAGAAGAGGAGAGGTATGGGTGCCCTAAATTTCGGGGGAGTATTCTGCCATTGAAGGGGACACAAATCCTGCTTTCTTCCAGGTTAAGTAACACATCTACATCCATCATTTCTCAAAAGCAGAAAACTAAATTTTATTTGTTACACTACCTTTTTTTTGTGTTTTCTTTCTAGCGAAATTCCCATTAGCATCAAGAATGCATATCTAAATTTTGATATAATTCTCTTAAAGCTATATATAAACATACGCGACAAATGTAACTTGTCTACAAGTTAATTTTGTCTCAAGAAAAATATATAAAAGACATTGTTTAAACTAATTCAATAATCTTGTTGAAGTTTTTGATAGATTAACATTAATTATCATCTCTTTGTATTTTCAAATAAATTATATGTATTAGTTTAATCAAAACTGAACAAAACGTATCGAAACTTTTGAGTACCAACTTCAAATTTTGAAGACATAGATAAAGTCAAGAGATAAGATTTCTTGTTGTAAGTCAATAGTATTTGTTAGAATATTATGTCAAGTATAAGCATTACCTTTTTAGACTTGCTACATGGAAAATGTCCTCCACTATGAGATGTGGACTTTTCACATGGGAATGTTCCACCAATTTAGGATGTGGCCTTGAGTCGTGGTCAGGACATGCTCTTCCTAAAATCAAACCTACAGTCTTCTCTTTAGTAATCACCGGTTTTGTTAGAGATGGCAAAATAATTGATCAAACACATCAGCATTAATTGATTCTTAAGTGTTGTTCCAAAGATTTTTTTTTTTTTTTTTTTTTTTTTGAATGGCGATTTAATTAAAGACTAGCAAGATGCTAGAGAGAGTGTTACATGGATTACTAAGCCACTCTATCCAATTAAGAGAAACTTTCCTGTTTTCCAAAGATTACATAAACAGTAAAAGACTGAGAGCTCGTTCGGAATCATTATTGTTACTTGCACATTATTGATTAATTTCTACAGTTAGCACAACGAAATTGTCCGTTAGCGACACCTAAAATAAGGGCCATCATAGATAAAAATGTGTTGCATGTCACAAAAATAAAATAAAGTGTCACTAATTTTGATTTGCTTCTCGTACACTTAGAAAAAGAATATCATGCGTTTTCTTAAAATTTATTTCTACCAATCTTCTTAATAATTATGTGATTTTGACATGCTGCAAATTCAAAAGCGAAGATAAAAAGTGATAATTAATGGGATAATAATGACATAAAATGCATTGTTAGTAATAGAAGTTAAGAAGATTTGTTAGGACTTGTTTATAGTGACATGTCAAAAGTAATATAATTGCCGTTCAAAAAATAAATAAATAATAGTATCTTCAATTAAGCCTTATTTATGGTGACACAAAAAGTGTCAAGCATATATATTTGCCTTTTGAAACACAATTTATTCATAATTATAAACCATCCTTCAATCACCAACTTATAATATTTCACCCACATTTAAAAAGGTAGCACCAGAAAATAAAATCCTTGTTCCATTCGAAAAGAAAATGAAAAGATTTTCATAAAAAAAATATTTGTGTCATTAAAATTTGGTCACTAGATGCTTGTTTCCTTTGTATTATGTATAACGACAGGTAATCCATCTAAGCTGCTTGAAGCCTTATACATAACCTTAGATAAAGCACTTACCAAAAATTATGAAAAAGATGAATGTATCAGATTTTGACTCCCACAACATAATGTTCAATTAACTTGAAGAAAGACAGTATACGGAGTATTCAATTAAGACTTATCTATAGTGACACGAAAGATGTGAAGAATATATATTTGACTTTTGAAAAACAATTTGTTCATAAAAACCATCTTTCAGTCAAAAATTATAACATTTTTCACTTACATTTTTAAAAGATGACTAAAAATAAATTTTTGTGCCTTTCAAAAAGGAAAGGAAGCAGATTAATGATACTTTGTGTCAGTAGAACTTTAGTCACTAAATGCCTGTTTCCTTTGTATTATCTATAACACGTATTATATCAGCTTGAAGCCCTGGCTTGAATATAGCCTTAGGTAAAACGTTTTACCGTAATTATGAAAACAAAAACAAATGTATCATATTGTGACTCCCACAACATATTATGTGCAAAGAACATTTTAACTTGAGAGAAACGCGCGTATGAGATCTAGTGGGAGAGTTGTTTAAGGGCTCGAAGAACCAATTCCCGAAGTAGAGACGGAGAAGATAAAGCCTCGTGGTCGACAGCCATACGTTCTCTCTTTACGCTACACTGCACGCACTTTCAATCCATCTTTGACCCACCCACGTGATGACACGTGATCTCTTACCTACAAACTAACTGTCACTTGCACCTGCGGTCAAACCTTGTAATTTCTTCATACAGACCCCCAATTCCATGCTCTTACATAAAAGGCCCTCAATTTTAGATGCATGAATTTTGGGATTTCATAAGTTGGGAAGTCATATAAGGTAGAGCTTATGCTTCCAAAGAAGTTTACATGCATGATCAGTTCAGATTTATTTGTATAGAAATCTCACTAGCTTTTAGCAACGTGGCCACCCTTTTCAATGCTCAAATTCCAGCTTCAAGCGTTCTACAACTGATCATAATCATATTATGGAAAATGAGGTGTGGGAAAACGATACCAGTTCTGTCCAATAACACCAAAATAGTTGTGTTTCATCTACTTATTTTTCAGAAAAAGAGCATAACACGTTAACGAACAACAACTTTACTCACACAAGATGAAGCTCAAGTACGTCTTATAAACTGAAGTGTACGAGCCCCAAGATTGTCACTGAGACACAAGTGGCCTTTCATTTGCATAGTTTAATTTGTTGTTTCCTTTTATACATATTTCTTTATTTTAATCCCATTGGCGTAAACGCTCTTTAACTATTAATTTGTTAGGAGTATTTCAAGAGTCTAGTTAGTTTAGTCAGATATATTTTATATTTCCTTAACAAAAAATTAAATGCTTTTCCAAAGTCCTAGTGAAAGTGTACTTGAAAACGAATGGTACGTTGTGGAAATCAATTAGGATCTCTCTCTAGAAAGCCACTGTCAACATGTCCAATCTACCGAGTCGAATATTAAATGACACTACATTGACTTGCTCATAATTTAACTTTTTGTACTTGATCTATAGGCAAATATCATATACATCTTCAGCTATTAATATTTTATTGATGATATGATGAAGTTATTTTTGTTAGATATAGATCACTATCATAAAAAACCATAAAGAGCACAATCCTTTTTTCTTTTTTTTTTTTTTTCGTTAAAGCAGTAGCTAGCATGACATTTGTTATTTTATATATATCATAGAAATTTCTAATTTGACTGTCTTGTTATCGTACTTGAGGATTTTAGCTTACTTTGTGATAATAAACTTTTGGAAGTAGTAGCAACTTCTTATCATGACAAATCATAATACATAGTGTTAGTCTTGTGATGACATATATATAAACGTGACAGTTTTGGCGATAATAACCTAATGGCGGGGGACACATAGCGTAAAATGAAGACCGTGGGTTCAACCTTGACTACATGTTGGGTCAGTTTACATACCAATAGTCTCTGATTATGATTTAAACATAAAATAACCGAAGTATAAATGAAGTCCTTGAATGATTGAACATTCAAGGAGTCATCTTCAAAGGTAATCAAATAATAAAGAGAGTCTCACCACTTTCTGAGGCGGAACTCGTTAAGTGAAGCCCTTAACCTGAAAGGAGATGATGAATTCAACGAGTGTTAACAATAACTCATTGGCTCCCTTTGATATCCTCATTACAAAGGGAGTCCAATATTTTCAAAAGTGCAGGCACAATCTCTATGACAAACTTTCGTTTATTATCGTCCTCGACTCAATATGAAATGACCAAAATACCCTATGTCTTCAACCCCATATCTTTCACTTGATTTTTCCTTTTATTTCTAAATTAAATTCTTCATGTTCATCATCTTTAATAGAAAACCCAGAAAGCTATAAATATTANTTGTGTGCCAAGATACCAAGTGTTTAATCTGAAATGTAGCAAAAAAGTTAGTATGTCACTACAAATCTACTAGAATTTTAGCATGTGTCATCAAATTCAGTGTGTCATTATAAATGTGTCAAAAAATTGGTGTGTCAATATATGTATTAAGAATTTATTGTTACACTACAAATGTATCATCAAATTCAGTGTGTCAATATATGTGTTAAGAATTTATTGTTACACAACAAATGTGTCAAAAAATTCAGTGTGTCAATATATGTATTAAGAATTTTAGCATGTGTCATCAAATTCAGTGTGTCAATACATGTATTAAGAATTTATTGTTACACTACAAATGTGTCAAAAAATTGGCTTGTCATTATATATGTGTCATCAAATTAGTGTGTTAAAAGATTTAATTTGTCACAAAATTCAGTGTGTCAAAAATTTGTGTGTCACACCACAAACGTGTCAAAAAAATTTAATGTGTCACTTAATCTATAGATGAAGATATTTGAAGTGACAGTATAAATGTGCCAATAAGAATTGTGTGTTACTACAACAAACAAGACCCAATTCAACCTATTGTTCGATCGCCTTCCATGAACAAGACACGATTCAACCAAAGTATTAGAAAACTTGTACGTGTCTCACCGTAAAGGTAATTAAAAAAAAAATAATTGTATGATAATTTGAAAATCGTTTGAAATGGGTCAAAGAACCACTATTTGATTTACCAAACTTGCCCTTCATTAATGAATAATTATGATATTAACATTTAAATATTTACCAAACTACCATTATTGATCTCATCCATTGATCAATTTTTGCTAGCTACATCCAAGGATTAAAACTCCTTATCCTTTCTACACTAATTCGCATTTTACAATAACCAACCTCATATGTGTTTTGGTTCCATTGAGAAGGTTTTTAAATTGAGAAATTTAAGAAACCTTCGTTTGAGCTATTGATTCATATTATTTTGATTTGATTCACTAGTATACATCAACTCATAGTGAGTTGAATCTATAAATCACAAATTTGCTTCACAAATCTTTATAAAAATCGAGTTTGGTAATAATTCTTTAAATTTGTAAAGATTATTCAAAATGGTACTTATATCGCAAAATCATGAAATTTTTTACATTGATTCAATTTTTTTTATACATTTTGAATTTGAATTACATTAAAATGAGTTCTACACTTGAAAAACTTGAATCAAAATTAAAATTCTAGCGTTCTTGAAAATCCTTCTCAATGAATCCAGATTTTATATTTATATGTGTATATGAATATATATCACATAGAGATGTAGAAAATGAGTATTCATTGAATATTTCTTGAGTTGTATACAGAAAGGTTAACCATAGTCATAAGAACTATTGCTAACAAAACCCAATTAAACATTGGAGAACTATTCTATCTAGTATTTTCTATTGGCACACCTCGTAAAAGCATACTTTTTTAGTAATAGAATATATTTCAAAAATACTTATGAAACCAAGAACGTATAAAGACACTCTTTAAGTTGAGAAATGTATTTTAAACATACTATTGAAACCAAGGATGTAAAGTATATGTAATGTATATGTGCCCCTCATCACGTACATGTAGTTTTTATTTATATTTATAATCATGCATATAATTTCCTTTCAAAATTTTTTTTGTATAGGTATAGGGATTGGATTCCTAGCATTACTGACGGGATTATCAGTGTTGAACTTTATGGCCAAGAAAAGAAAGATAGCCAAGCTACGAGCAAAATTCTATGAACAAAATGGAGGTGCGTTGTTGGAAGAGAAATTAAAAACCACAAGTGGTATTGGTGTCGGTTTCATGAAAGTTTTTCAATTTCAAGAGCTAAAAGAAGCGACGAACAATTATGTGGAGGATAGAATTCTTGGCAGAGGAGGTAATGGAATTGTTTACAAGGGAACTCTACCAGATAAGTGTGTGGTAGCAATCAAGAAGTCCCAAAGACTAGATCAAGGACAAAGAGAGCAATTTATAAACGAAATGGTAATTCTTACACAAATTAAACACGAAAATGTGGTGCAACTTCTGGGATGTTGTTTGGAAACTGATGTCCCATTACTAGTTTATGAATTTGTCCCTAATGATACTCTTCATTATCACATTCATAATAGAAAAAGTGGGATGGGGAGATTGTCGTGGGTAAATCGTTTAAGGATAGCACATGAATCAGCGGGTGCACTTGCTTATCTTCATACAAATGTTAGAATGACCATCATACATAGAGATGTCAAGTCAACTAACATCTTGTTGGATGAAAATTACACTGCAAAAATAGCTGATTTTGGTGCGTCGAGGTTAGTCCCGTTGGGTCATGATCAAGTCACTACACTAGTTCAAGGGACCTTCGGATACTTGGATCCTGAGTATTTTCATACAGGTCAACTAACAGATAAAAGTGATGTGTATAGCTTTGGAGTGGTTCTTGCTGAACTAATAACAGGGCAAAGACCGATTAATATGGAAAGATGTCTTGAGGATAGAAATCTTGCAACATATTTTATCAAGGCAAAGAAGGAAGATCGATTGTATGATATTCTTGACCGCCAAATGGTAGATGAGGCAACTGATGAGCAGCTAAAAGCAGCATGTGATCTGGTGTATAGATGCCTTAACCAAGTAGGTGGGAATAGGCCTAGCATGAAAGAAGTGACTATGGAGCTTGAATCGTTAAGAAAGCATGACAAACATCCTTGGATTCATCAAGAAAGCTATAATGAAACAAGTAACTTCATGGGTGAATGTGAAGAGCATGACCTTTATACTGTTCCTCTTGTAGAATACGGTTCTAGTAGTATCGGAACGGAAGAAATAAGGTTGCAAGTACAAAACTCTCGTTGATACCTTCGGGAATGAACCACTTTTTTGTGTATGTGAAGGTTTGTGTGTGTGTGTGTGTATTATATATACAGTACTTTACCGCTTAAAGTTCAATTATGTCATTTCTAATATGTGTAACTAGAGGTTCCAAGTACAAGATTTATATATTTGGTATATTAGTTTCCATGCTTGTAAAAATCCTGGTTTAACATTTTTTTTTCTAAATCTGTGTTATAACTTTTTGTCTAGTATATTAAGGACAATTTGCAGCGCTCTTTTTTAGTATGGTCGTGTTGGCTTCCGTGTTCTTGTTGTTATTACGCTCTTAGAGCATTTTAGGACAAACACCTTCTACGTTTTGCACATACTACGTGGTGTGCAATCCGACGTCTTATGTTGAGGTAACTCGTTCACGAGTAAGGAATGACGAATTAGCTTGCAACGGAAATAACGAACGTATATATGCCTACAGCACATGATCACGCGCTGCAAGTCCTATCAGATATATCATACTGAAAAGTTTTCCATAGTTAATTTCCCATTTATTTAATTTGGAGAAACAAAACACAAGAACTTTCACAAAACTTTAATATCAACCAAAAAAATAAATAAATAAACAAATAACTTTTAATGTATTGAATTGAACAAAAAGTAAAAATCACCTTCAAAGACATTTTCCACTAAAAGAAAAAAAAATGCTTTTTCATTTGACTCGGCAAATATAGATTTTCATGGTACCTTCGTTTGGGGACCAATGAGAAAATAATTGATGTAATTGTTGATCAAGGCTTTAGAGGGTCTTCTCTAAAGGACATCACAAACTGTCGAGTAGCTAGAAGAATAACAAAAATAAATTTTGAAATACCAAAAATAAAATTTGAAAGAAAACAAGATTACGTTCATATGATAGATATTCGTTTGAGAGTCTTCTCTAGAGGCCAAGATGATACCTAAAACTTAGTTAGACTTGGAACTCCTCAAAATACTACATCACCTAGAAATTCCAAATGGCAAACATGAAAGATATAACATTACTCTTAAGTTATTGACTAAATATATATATTTCTTTTGATATCCCGATAACAAGAATATACAAGTGATTACATTTCTATAAGATAAAGTGAATAAGTTATTGAGTAAATATCTTTAACTTCATTCATGAATGCCAAGTCATTTTAGTTTTTCGTTTATCATCCCTTACTTTAAAATATTTGTATGTGCCTCCCTTAAATTGATAGTTAAAAATTGAAAAAATTCATCAAAGCGAGTGAGCGATCTTTTTGACTTTTTTTCATTGTCAATTGCATACATTCTTTGCCTTCTTTTGTATAAAGCTTTTATTTACATCTAAAACTGGGAACGATTTCGATCGTGCGTAAAACGACACATGATCATTAAAATTGGTCGTCAAGCTATAGTTTTAATGTTCTTTTTAAAAATAACAAAGTTTTCAGATCATTAGATAAATACATAAAGTGTGACTGGTAGTTTAGAGCAAAAATATGAATACTGTCCCATTTTTAGCTAAAAACTTGTTTTAGTTTATAAGATTGTGAAAATGCATTCCTATATTTTCCCCTTTAAGTAGCGACCCTCACGAATACATGTCAATGCTAAATAGAGGTGAAAATGCATTTTATGTCTTTTGTGTAGCTTTTCCGATCCATACCAATTCGATACAATTTAATGTATTTATCCGGATTTTCAACCAAGATTCGGTACAACTTAAGCATGTAGCTTTTCTATTTAGGCTTTTTTATTTAAACGTGTAGTTTTTCTTGGTGAATGGTCATATATGAACTTGAAGAACTTACTTCGGATTCTTAGGTGCTTTCATCTAGCATCTGGTCTCAAAGTTAATCTTTCTAAATCGGCTATATATGGTGTGGGTGTAGATAGAAATGAAGTTGATTGGATGGCTAGTACTTTAAAGTGCACTCCAGGGTCTCTTCCTTTTAATTACCTCGGTCTTCCTGTTGGGGCCAATATGTCTATTGGCTGCCATTGGTCCCCTATCATTGACAAAGTTCAGAAAAGATTATCTTCATGGAAAGCTCGGTGTCTCTCTATAGGTGGTAGGCTCACTCTTGTCAAAAGTGTTTTGGGTAGCCTTACACTTTATCTGCATCAACATTATNTACACCAGTTCTCTGTGTATTAAGTCTTGGGGCCAAAATTCATATGCTCGGGCTCTCGTTGAAGTATCATCTCATGAAGCGTTAATGGATCACGTGATGGTGGCTATTCCATTCCCTAATGGTTTAGGTCATTCGTTGGTGCGCGTTGAAATTGAATATGAATGGAAGCCGCCTCGATGTGCTTCTTGCAAAATCTTTGATCATAATGATGCGGCATGCCCTAAAAATGTTAAACAGTAGAGTGTTCGTAATAATGTTGATGCAGATGGATTTGTTGATGCTACTAAACGCAAAGGTAAGGGTAAAGAGCCAACTCATGAGAAGGTTATTGATGGTGTTCGTTTTACGAAGCCTAAGGTTACATTCAATTATCGTTGGCAGCCGGTGTCGAAAAGGAAAGCGGGATCTAGTGGAGCGTCGTCTTCTAACACTAACACGGACCCCTCTGTTCCTAAGGATGTTTCTAAGGATGCTCATACTAATGCCAGTGGTCCTAATGTGCGTGCTACTCCAGATATACCTATTAATCAAGTAAAGGGTGGTGTGCATACTCCCAGTAAGTATATTCATGATGATCTTAGTGATATCATCACTAAGAACCCTTTTGGCGCCTTGCGTGATGAGGTGACTAGTTCTGATTTTGGCAATGAGGTTGTGTCGTCGCATGGGGAGCAAAGCGGGCAAGTACTGGAGATTGATAGTGATCATGAGGTTGATGAGGCTATTGAGGTTGATAAGCCTATTACCCCTATTGCTGAGAAAATTGATAAGCTTGAAAAGCTTCTTATTGATGGGGTAGCAAAGCTAGTGGATGATAGTGGGAAACCTGTTCCAGTGGGAGTTGGTCCGAAGAAGGGTAATCCTTTTTCCAAGGTGGGTGATGTCGTTGTGTCTGACAGTGAGGACGAGGTTGATGAGCCCAACGATTATTTGTCGTCAGCAGGAGGATACAATGAGCTTGAAGGTTATTTGTCGGATGATTATGCTGCACAGGTCCTTGATTTACCTGAGCAATTGAAGGCTTTTAACCAAATATCCGATTTTAAGGTCCAAGGAAGATCGAGGAAGTAATTCACTGTGTGGTTTTGTGTTAGTATTTTATGTGTTTCTTTGTTTTAAGGGTTGTTCTAGTTGTTGGTAGCTAGTTGTTCATTTACGGCATGTCGTAAATGACTTAGTGGTAGTTCAAGCGGTTGCTTGAGGTTAATGTGGTACTTCAGCCACATTCCATTGTACTTTCATCTTTTCTTTGGTTTTAATATATTTTACCGGGGTGGAGATCCCTTTACCCAAAAAAAAAAAAAAAAAAAAAAGCCTTACACTTTATTACTTTTCTGTCTTTCATGCTCCATCTAAAGTTTTAAGTCTTTTGGAAAGCATAAGGTGCAGGTTTTTTTGGGGTGGTTCTGCTGAGGATCGAAAAATTTCATGGGTAGCTTGGAAGCAAATCATGGCAGACTGTTCCATGGGTGGCCTTGGAATTGGTAGTCTCTCAGCAAGCAATCTTGGTCTCCTCGAAAAGTGGTGGTGGAGGTTTCACACCGAACCGGATGCACTTTGGCATCAAGTTATATCTTCTATTCATGGCTCATTTGGTGGGTTTAATTACAGCAGGGAATCTATCAAATGTTCTGGTCTACGGATTAACATCCTTAAGGCTGGCTAGAAGATCAACGATAGTGGTGTTCCATTCATTAGCTCTTTATAAGCGTAAGGTTGTATCAGGTTCCTCCACTAGCATTTGGAAAGATGTGTGGTTCGGATCTCAAAGTCTAGATCGGACTTTTCCAAGGTTGTTTGCCTTAGCTTTAGATAAAGATTGTTCTGTACAGCAATGGTGTCGGCTAGTTTGGAGAATCGTGATCTTTGGAGGAGGGATTTGTTCTTGGGCAGAGAAATGCAGGACCTCGAAACTTTGACAGTGTGGTCATGGGCTTATCTTTACATGATGGAGTTGATGGGTGGACGTGGTCTTTGGATACTAGTGGTTCAATCTCAGTATCCATCTTAAGATCACGTATTGACTCATTAGAATTGTCTCAATCTGATCCTGCTACTTTATGGAACGTTTTGATTCCAAAAAAGGTGAATATTTTCTTTTGGAGATTGACTCGTAATCGCTTGCCAACCAAAAAAAATATGGTTGACAAAGGTATCGACCTTCACACTGTTCTATGTATCTTTTGTGATGATCATTGTGAATCGTCAAACCACATTTTTGTTGAGTGCAAGATGGTGAAACCGATTTGGGACTCTATAAGTAGATGGTGTAATGTCCACGTTTCTTTGGCCAGATCCCAAGATTTGTTGGAGTTATCGTGTTCGGTTGGTCTAGCCTCGGTGTTCACAAAAACTTTTGACGCTATTCTTCGTATTACGTCATGGGTGATATGGAAACATCGAAACGAAAAGATTTTTAAAAACAAAGATATGAGCACAAACGTTGTGGTAACGGAGATCAAAGCTCTATCTCA
>LBNU01024375.1:85814-108666 GCA_014162995.1 Artemisia annua | reverse complement strand
TTTTTTTTTTTTAAAAAAATTTTGGGTCCCAAAAAAAAAAAAAAAAAAAAAAAAAACTTGTAGTTTTTTTTTTTAAATTGATTGTTGTGCCTACTAATCATGCCTACAAATATACCTAATAGTTTGATTAGTTTATTTAAAGAAATGATTAGTGAGAATTTGGATACACAAAGTACATAATACAATTATACAAGTAAATTATGCATTACCAATATATTTAAGCATGTGTTGTAGGTCTAAATAGTACAACTCTTTTTTTAATATGCATGCTACTCCATTTGTTTCTTTTAAAATTCCCAACATTGCATTAAAGTAACCCATGTTTGCAAATAACTTTAAAAATAGAAGCATCTATACTAAAAACTCAAAACTAGTACCAACAGTTTGCTCACATCTAGCATAACTTTTGGTAAACATGTTTAAGCTCACAACTATAATATTCATTCAGGTAAGTCTTTGATGCATATATTATGAATATGGTCACAAACATTTTGACACCAGATAATCTTTTCCACCATGATTTTTTACTCTATATATTTTGTTCCTAAATACAGCTAGTAAACTTATATTACCTTTACTTAAAACCAAAGCACATACAGATTGTTCTATAATCTTTGATGCAAATATAAAACATGCATGTGTTTGTGCAGCTGGTGTTGTATTGGGCATAGGGATACTAGTTTTATCTATTGGTGTGTACAAGCTAATACAAAAGAGGAAGGATAAGAGACGTAAAGAGAAATTCTTCAAAAGAAATGGTGGTTTGTTGTTACAGCAACAAACATCAAATGGTGAACATGCAACTCAGACAACAAGAATGTTTACTGCAATAGAAGTAGAAAAAGCAACCGACCAATACAATGGAAATAGAATATTAGGCCGAGGAGGCCAAGGAACAGTGTACAAAGAATTGTTACCAGATGGAAAAATAGTAGCAGTAAAGAAATCCATGTTGGTAGAAGAAAGTCAAGTCGAATCATTTATCAACGAGGTATTTTTACTCTCCCAAATTAGACATAGAAATGTGGTGAAGTTGCTTGGATGTTGTCTAGAAACATAAGTTCCAATTCTCGTTTATGAATTTGTGTCAAATGGAGATCTATGCCAATTCATACATGATGAGAATTACAAGTTTCCTACTTTTTGGAGTATACGACTACAAATTGCTACAGAAGCAGCAGGAGCTCTTGCCTATATGCATTCTGCAACCTCCGTTCCTATATATCATCGAGACATAAAATCTTCCAACATACTTTTGGATGAAAAATTCCGAGCGAAATTATCAGATTTTGAAATATCCAAGTCCGTCTTGGGTGATCATACTCAATTGAGCACATTAGTCAAGGGGACTTTTGGCTACATAGATCCCGAGTACTTTCAATCAAACCAATTCACTGAAAAAAGCGATGTTTATAGCTTTGGGATTGTTGTCCTTGAGCTTTTAACCTGTTAAAAGCCAATATATTCCATAGGACAAGGGGAATCGAGAAGCTTGGCAACATTGATTCTATCAACCGATGAAGGGCTTCTTCTAGAAAACGTGGATAACCGAGTGTTGGATGGACCAGAAGAGCAGCTTGTAGCAGTTGCTAAGCTTGCAAAAAGATGCTTGAATATGAACGGGAAGATGAGGCCAACGATGAAAGAAGTTGCAATAGAGTTGGAGGGAATAAGATCAAGTCACTAAATAAAATGAACCTATTGTTTATTTTGTATTAAGCTTGTAGATAAGCCGGATTGGAGCTAGCTATATGTCTATGTGGATGACATTATTATGTTCTTAAAATCTTTAGTTCTTAAGTTGGCATTTTTTGTGATTTTTCATAGCGAGTCTTTTAAATATACGTACATGTATTTGTAACTATATGATGCGTGTGCACAATGATTTATTCCGGGCCTTTTGCTCTATAACAGCCAAAGATACTCAAGAAACAATGAAGACTCATAAAGTCAACAATGTAATCAAATCAAATCAAAAGTCAACCACACCAGCAAAGTTCAAGTTACTTCACAATGCAAAAGTTGAATGTTGTAGTATGTAGAAATCAGTTTGTACATGTTCTAGAAGCTTTCTTGTATGTATATATAGTGACATTGTATCACAGTTGTAAGTAAGTAAAATGAAACTCATTTCTTCACATCAAAATTCTCTCTCAATGAATTTCATGTTTTGTTCAGTTCTTGATATGGTATCAGAGCCTACCACCACAAACTGTGGTGAGTAACTGCTCTAACAAACTTTTCCGGCGACATAACAACTTTTCACCACCGTAACTAACTTTCCCGCCTAAAATTTCTTCATCAATTCCACCATAATCCACCATTTTCAATCACAATCCAGCCATTCTACATCATTCTTTATCATCAAAACACTCAATTACACCATTCATTCACCACAATCACATTGAAATCATTCACAACCACCACTTACACCACCATACTCTGTTACAAACCACCATTACTGAATCCTTCACTTTCATCTCTCAAAACACAAGAAAATGACTACCAGACCATCAACATCTTCTTCAGAAGAGAATTTGATGAACACACCACTCAATGGAACAATCACTCCTGATCATCCCCTGTATCTCCATCAAACTGATCATCCTGGATTGATTCTAATCTCCAAGAAGCTTACTGGTTCAGACAATTATAGTTCTTGGAAAAGATCCATGGTAATTGCTCTTAATGCAAAGAATAAGATGAAGTTGATTTCTGGTGAGTTTCCTGAACCTGGTCCTAATTCAGATCTTAGGGCTATTTGGGAAAGAAACAATGATATGCTAATAAGTTGGATCTTGAACACTGTAACTGAACAAATTGGTAACAATTTGAATTTCATCAATTCTGTTTCCAAATTGTGGATTGAATTACATGAACACTATGCACAAATTGATGGTCACAGAATTTATCAACTCACAAATGATATGGTGAATTTGAAGCAAACAGATTCTACAGTTGAAGTGTATTATCACAAATTGAAAGGTTTATGGGATGAATTTGATGCATTAGAAGCCCCATACCTTTGTATTTGTGTTTGTAACTGTGAAAATGGGAAAGAAAATGGTGATAGGGATCAAAGAAAAAGGCTAGTGCAGTTCTTGATGGGACTTGATGACAGTTATGCTAATATTAGAGGTCAAATACTTTGATAGTTTATCTTAGGTGCTTACGCCAAATGGAGGAGGTTTTTGATCCTTTCCCAAGCCTATGGTAATCTAATTGCTAAAGGACTAGTGTATGATTTCCGTGCTTTTTATGACTAGGGTGGAATAACTATTTGTTGTAATTACTTTTATATTAGTGTTAAATGACCCCTAGCCCATATCTTGATTGTAATATAAGCGCATTTGNGCAGTTCTTGATGGGACTTGATGACAGTTATGCTAATATTAGAGGTCAAATACTTTTGATGCAACCATTACCATCTGTGGTCAAGGCTTATAACATGGTGAGACAGGAAGAGAAGCAGAGGGAAGGATTATTACCCAAACCCACACCATCAGTCTTTGCAGCTTTTGGAAATCAAAGAGGTCAAAGTTATGGTTCAACTAATGGTCAACAAAGGTATAACAGAGGCAATGGTGAAACATCTGAGAGGAGAAGCAATTTCAGAAAGGGGGTAATTTGTGGACACTGCTCAAAGGAAGGTCACTCTAAGGATCAATGCTACAAGATTGTAGGCTATCCAATAGGTCACCCACTCCATGGTAAATTTCCACCAAAACAACCTTTCAGGCCACAAACCACAAACCATGGCAATAACAGAACTGTCAACATGGTACACAACCAAGGAGAGACCTCACCTTCCACTTCTGCTCAACCACAACCTACACAAACTGTACAACCAAACACCCCTTCTGAGACTCACATGGCTGCAAGGATGGACAAGTTACAGAACCAACTCAATCAAATGATGCTTCTCATGCAGAACAACCAAAGTGGACTCTTTTCAGGTATCTTTTCCTCTATAAGTCTCAAAATTCCTAAATTTGTAGCAACTTTGATATCTACACTTAAGCATGCCTGGATAATAGATAGTGGGGCAACTGATCATATATCCATTTCTCTATCATTCATGATTGATGTTCATACACTGTCCACACCTATCTATGTCACACTACCTAATGGACACAACATCAAAGTCACCACATATGGCTCTGTAATTATAAACCAACACATCACTTTGAAGTATGTTTTATACATTCCATCATTCTCACACAATCTCATCTCAGTAAGCAAACTCTTACATGGCACAAATCTCTCACTCACCCTCACTGACAAACATTGCTTCTTTCAGGACCAGAGCAAGAGGATTGCTCATGGAATCCTTTGTAATGGTCTTTACTTCCTTCCTGCATCAACACCTACTACACCATCTCCACCTACTTCATCAGTTTCAACCATCAACAGCACCTCATACCTATGGCATTCAAGGATGGGACACTCTTCATTTCCTGTACTTAGACAAATAAAAAGCATCTCTCCTTTTGTTCACTGTAATTCAACCTTTAAATGTGATATTTGTATGTTAGCAAAGCAACATGCTTTACCTTTTCAAACCAGTGATTCTTATGCAAAAGCTCTCTTTGATCTTGTTCACATTGATGTTTGGGGTCCTTATAGACACACAACTGTCAACAAGTGCAGATACTTTCTAACAATAGTTGATGATCACTCAAGGGCCACATGGACCTATCTCATGCCTAGTAAACAACATACTGTCACTCATTTCAAAGCCTTTTACCAATATGTCCAAACACACTTTCAAACAAAGATCAAAACAGTAAGAAGTGATAATGGGACAGAATTCTTAAACATAAACCTCAAAACCTTCTTTGATTCAGTTGGCATATGTCATCAAACATCATGTCCCTACACACCTCAACAAAATGCTAGAGTTGAGAGAAAACACAAACAATTACTTGAGGTTGCAAGGGCCATTAGATTCCAAGCCAATTTTCCAATTCACCTTTGGGGCTATTGCATACTTGCTGCTACCTATCTCATTAATAGACTTCCCTCAACCTCAATTCAAAACAAATCACCCTATGAGATGTTATACAACACTGCTCCATCTTTGGATCACCTCAGAACCATTGGATGCAAAGCCTTTGTTTACCAACACACATCAGATAAGTTTGCTCAAAGATCCATCCCAACTGTACTTATTGGCTACTCACAACACCAAAAAGGATACCTCCTTTATGATCTTCAATCACACAAAATACACACAAGCAGACATGTTGAATTTGATGAAACACAATTTCCATTTCACAAAACCACAAAATCACCAACTGTCATACCACCCTCAGATACAATTCATCCATCCAACATACCCATCTTCCCATCACCAATAACTCCTACTACAACGCCATCCAACTCCTTGAATGCTACAGATCAGTCACTCAATACATCTCCTACACCCACTCCAACACCAGAACCATCCACTTCTTCACCAAACACTGCATCCCATTCAACTTCACAGTCAACACACCAGGACCAACCTTCTCCTACTACTTCCACAAACAACAACAACTCACCACCACCTCTCAGAACCTCAACAAGAACAAGAACAATTCCATCAAAACTCAAAGACTTTCACTGCACACTACCAAAACATAAAGTCAACAATGTTTCCATGTACCACTTCACAAACTTCATTAATTACTTTAACATATCCACACCTAAATTAAGACATTTCATCAATACCATCAATAAATCAGTTGAACCACACACTTATCTCCAGGCATCTAAAGTACCTAGATGGAAGGAAGCTATGAATAAGGAAATACAGGCTTTAGCGGATAATGATACTTGGGAAACATGTATTTTGTCTGCTAACAAATTTCCAATTGGTTGCAAATGGGTCTTTAGGATCAAGTACCATGCAGATGGAACCATAGAAAGATATAAGGCAAGATTGGTGGCAAAAGGCTATACTCAAAAGGAAGGTATTGATTACCAAGAGACATTTGCTCCTGTAGCAAAAATGACTACTGTCAGAACCTTACTAGCTATCACAGTTCACAACAATTGGTTCCTTGAACAACTTGACATCAACAATGCATTTTTGCATGGAGACTTACATGAAGAAGTTTACATGACAATTCCTCAAGGCTACTCTAAGGAATTACCACCCAATTCAGTGTGCAGGTTGAAAAAGTCATTATATGGTCTCAAACAGGCAAATAGACAGTGGTTCAGCAAGCTTACTCTCTTTCTTACCTCATTGAACTTTCATCAAAGCTATGCTGATACTTCTTTATTCACCCTCTCTCAAGGCAAATCCTTTACTGCTCTTTTGGTATATGTGGATGATATCTTACTAGCAGGAAATGATCAAAGCCTCATCAACTCAATCAAGCAGCAACTACACAACAAGTTCAGTATAAAGGATCTTGGACCTCTACACTATTACTTGGGCATAGAGATTTTGAGGAATAAGACTGGATTGGTACTTTCACAAAGGAAATATGCACTAGAACTTGTTGAGCTTGCTGGAGTACTTAATGAAAAACCAGCAATCACACCTCTTGATCCCACAGTTTCTCTCCACACCAACACTGGCAACCCACTTTCAGATCCATCTCTATACAGAACACTAGTGGGAAAGCTCATTTATTTGACAATCACAAGGCCTGATCTATCCTTTGCAGCTCAAGTTCTAAGCCAATTCTCTCATTCTCCCACAACAGTTCACATGAAAGCACTACAAAGAGTCATGAGATACATCAAATTATGTCCAGCACAAGGTCTCCATTTTCCAAAGAATACCACCTTATCTCTCTCAGCTTACTGTGACAGTGACTGGGCTTCATGTCCAATCACTAGAAGATCTGTGACAGGCTATGCAATTTTCCTTGGCAGTTGTCTCATCTCATGGATATCCAAGAAGCAAATAGTGGTTTCTAGATCCTCAACAGAAGCAGAATACAGAGCTCTAGCAGATTGCACTTGTGAAATCACATGGCTTAAATGTCTTCTCCAAGACCTACAAGTTTCTACCCCTCATCCTGTCCAAATTCTGTGTGATAATGAATCAGCCATAGCTCTAGCTTCTAATCCAGTTCATCATCAGAGAACCAAGCATATAGAAATAGATTGCCATTTTGTGAGAGACAAGATCAGAGATAGACAGATTTACCATCTTACATTCCTACCAAATTCCAGGCTGCTGATGTTCTAACCAAAGGCTTGCCAAAAGTACTCCACTATAATTGCTTGAGCAAGTTTGGCATATGTGACCCTTTCACACTGCCAACTTGTGGGGGGGGTAAAGAAGATACTTCACAAGTATCTTCTCATCAAATTCATTCAGTGCAAAAGTCAAAGGAAAAGTCAACTACAGAGTCAACCACAAAGTCAAAATACCTTCTCCTACACAGAGTAAAAGTAGATTGTAACAAGATGTAATTCAGAAGTAGAATGCTAGTTTAGATTCTTCTAGAAGACTAGTTGTATATAAATAGCATAGNTAAAGTCAACAATGTAATCAAATCAAATCAAAAGTCAACCACACCAGCAAAGTTCAAGTTACTTCACAATGCAAAAGTTGAATGTTGTAGTATGTAGAAATCAGTTTGTACATGTTCTAGAAGCTTTCTTGTATGTATATATAGTGACATTGTATCACAGTTGTAAGTAAGTAAAATGAAACTCATTTCTTCACATCAAAATTCTCTCTCAATGAATTTCATGTTTTGTTCAGTTCTTGATATGCTCATTCTTCAAATTCAGCTAGTAATTAATAACAATAATACGGTTAAACATTTATGGTTGAAATGAAAATAAAATGAAGAAGACAGGAAGTAGAGAAGTGAAGTCAAATGGTTACAGTAAAACTCAAAACACTTTCATTTGTAAAAACTTACTGCAAAGTGTTTCTTAATAATGGGCTAAAAAACTAGTTATTCTATAGCCATGGGTTTGATATGTATGATTTCTTAACTAATTTCAAAAAATCCCGATCTGTAGAATAGTTTCAATCTTTTGATTGATGGTATCATGTTTGGCATATTTGATATTTAGAAAAACATTAAAAAATGATACTCATAAAGTGCATTGATACCTAGCATGATTTGTAACCTCCATAGTGTCCGAAATGAACTACATATTGATAGATATCAACAAAATGTCCCGAGTTGTAGATTTGTGCAAAGAACACAACTGGTAGACCAGAGACCCTTGAACAATTCCATAAAGATAATCAGTGATAGGTGATATTTAAATCGAAAGCACGTTGATGTTACACAATTCCTAAAAGAAATAAAAACCATACAAACAAGTATTTGTGTCACTAGGCTTTGGTCTACTTCCTATTAGCATTCTCCTCTCGTGGTATTTCTCCTTTCTCTGAGACGAATATTTTGAGAGGAGAAGGCATATAGGTTGTGGACTAAGTGACACAAATAAATGATTTTATGGTTTTTACTAGCACTTTGGAGGTGTGTTGCATCCACGTGAGAGCTATTTACAAGAAGCATAGGTTTCTTAGCAATGTTCTTTGTAGAAGAAGTCTCAGACTCAGGCATATCCAATGTCCTTGTTGTGATTGATTGGGTCAATTGGACATGATAGAAATTGCTCGCATGCTACTGTATGCGAAAAGAACAGTGAGTGCCATGATGCAGATGGTGGTGGATATCATTGTCGTTTCAACCAAGGTTACGAGGATAATCCTTATCTTGATCTAGGCTGCCAAGGTCAGTTTCTCTTTTTACAAGTTTACTTTTATAATGACAAATAGATTATTTGCTCTCGCTACTCTGCACTTTTAATGCATATTTTCTTTAAAAAAGAGTTAACTCTTTATATGTTTGGTTAGTTGTAGCAAAAATGCCCACAAGAGTTGGTGATCATACTAAATCTATGCCAATTATTTGAGATGACTCTGTATCAAGAATTAATTGCACAAAAGCCTACCATGTCAAATTGTCAAGTGGTACCATTATTAACTAAAATGACATAATATCACATTAAATATTGTATATTCATTAGAAGTAGTCAACATTGCCTTTCAGCTAGTATAAATTGCTACAAAACACGCTCATAATACTGTAGCACAAGTTAGCTCAGTCAATACAAAAGTACTCCGTAGCTAGAACGCAACAAAGACCAAAAAAGAACAATCACCATCGTGAACACTATTATGTTAACAGGAATCTAAAACTGATTACATTTCAAAAGCATATGTACATGGAGTACGACTTGGAACTCCTCAAAATACAAAATCCCAAGAAATTTCACAAAACTTTAATATCAGAAAAGAAAATCTTTTAACCAATTTAAATGAACCAAAAAAAAAATCGCCCTCAAAGACATCTTACCTAAAAATTAAAATAAATAAAAAATAATAAAATAATAAAAAAATAAAATAAAAAACTTTTTCTTTTGACACGACAAATATAGAATTTCATGGTACATTCGTTCAATCGTTTGGGACCAATGAAAGATGTAATTGAACTAAACGAGAGCCACAGATTAGTTGAAATACCAAAAATAAATTATGAAAGCAAACAAGATAAGGTTCATATGATAGATATTCGTTTGGGATCAAATAAGAAAAATATTTGGTGTCTTTCTCACGACTATTGAGAGTCTTCTCTAGAGGACAAGTTGATAACTAAAACTTAGCGTAACACAAGTTAGCTCAGTCAATGCAAAAATTGCTAGAACACATCAAAGACCAAAAAAGAACAATCACCATCATGAACACTATTCTCTTAACAGAAATTTAAAACTGATTACATTTCAAAAGCCTATGTATATGAAGTTAGACTTGGAACTCCTCAAAATACTACATCACCTAGAAATCCCAAATGACAAATATGAAATTCCTTGTTATAATTTGTGCAGTATTTCAAATGCTTTCGTTTACAGCTTCTGATACAAATTCCACTACTACTGAATCCTACACCCTCATTAACTCTACCAACCTTGCTAAGCTAGGCTGCGAAAGTCGATGCGGGAACTTAACTGTTCCCTACCCTTTCGGTGTCGGCGACAACTCAGAGTGTTATATAAATGAGGATTTTCGCATCTACTGCAACACTTCTGTAAAACCTCCAAAGGCCTCTATTAATGAATACAGTGACAACTCGATCAAAGTGATATCTGATTCCACCATCCGGGTTTCCAATATATTGGCGAGCAGTTGCTATTATCCGAATGGCAGTACATACAATGATATCGAAATCACAGTGAACTTAACTGGGAAGCCGTACTCGTTCTCGGAAGTAAACAAGTTTACAGTTATCGGTTGCTATGATTCTTCTTGGTTGAGAACCTCAACCATAAGTAAAAAATCTTTGGACGAGTGGACAGGTTGTATGGTATATTGTTCACTAGAAGATGAGTTTGTAGGTGAAAAGTGTACAGGAAATGGTTGTTGTCAAACATCCATACCCAACGACTTAAACTTTTATAGAACTAAGATCTATCCCTTGCTGGATCGAACCGATAACAGGTCGTTGAATACTTGTTCATACTCCTTTGTTGGTGACGAGAATGTATTCAAGTTTAAGGGTCGTAATGATTTACTCGTAAATGATACTAATTTCAAAAAGAGGATCGAGGATAATGTGCCGATTGTGCTTGAATGGGCTATTGGTAATCGGAGTTGTTCTGAAGCCAAAGCAACAGATGGTTATGCCTGCTATTCAAATAGCAAATGTGTTAGCTCTACAAGGAAAAGTGGTGGGTACCGTTGCGAATGTAAAGAAGGCTACCAAGGAAATCCATATCTTCCTCCTGCAGGCTGCCAAGGTATAGTCTAAGTTACTGTAATTAGATATGTCCTTACATGCATTATCATTTTTCCTTTTTACAAAATACCCTCAACTTCAATATAACTAATGTATATTTTATTTTATAAAATTTCAAGCGAAGATGTCAACTTTGTTTAATTTCAAACTACATATGAAAAATTAAACATAGCATTGTTCATACACTCAAGTATATCCTAGGTGGATTTAAATTCATAGAAAACAAATAATTTTCATGAAATATCCAAAAGGTTTGTTACAGGCATAGTAATAGTAGATTATTTATAATATAACCTTGTTCATGTTTTAATGTATATCCAAGATGGATTTTGAATCACAAATAATTTGTATAATAACATACGCTAGCGGTTATCATAGTGGGTTCAATGGCTCAACCTTCCTGATCAATTTAAGAAGTTATATATAACTTGAAATTATTAATAAAATACTGTCTTACTATCAAAATCACAAACTTTACACAAATATTTTCAACTAAGGGCATCCACAATAGTCTAATAAGTATGTAATGACTCGAAGGATTTAATTCATACTATATTTGTTAACTAAAGCTTTTGAGAAAGACTTGATGATTGTCAAGTCTTTGTATAAAGCTTTTCAAAAAGCTATTGATTTTATGTAAAAAAACACTTCTAAAAGGCTTTTTAGATTAAGAAAAGCTTTTGCCAATTTGACCCATTGCGGGTGCTCTAAAGTCTAACCAATTATCAAGCTATTCTTTCCTTTTAAACAACTCTTCCTCAAACATAAAAATATTTTTTCTAAATTGTATGAACAATATGGGGAAGTGTTACATAATTATACAAAACAATTGAAATACTTTTTCAAAAGTTGTGAAAAATGAAGAAAACAAGAAAACGGCAATAATGGATCTAAAAATTCATGTTGAAGATAGCGAGAGAGCAAACTAAGTCGATTTATTTTATTTTATTTTATTTTCAGAGTGACAAAATTATAACCCTATAGTAAAGTAAGGACATATATACAAATTTGTTATCTTAATACGTAATTATCCAAAACAACTACATAAGAAAAACATTAATAAAAATGAGAAGTTAGAATTTAGAAGCGATACGGAGCAATTGTATTTCTTTAGAATTAAAAGTTAAAACAACTAAAATAAATGTGAAGATAATATAAGATAATTGAGTAAATAGAAGAAGTCAAACATACAAAGATATGCTGACGGCACATATTAACTTTTTGCATTGTCTCTCTCTTAGTTCATTTATATCTACTTCCTCATACATTTACGGCAAACTTGACAATCTTTACGGAAAAATTAAACAGAAAATCTCAATCAAGTTGGGCAAATTGGGGTAGCCGAGCACCCGCCAGCCCTCCTATTTGCTTTTCCTCTGGTCACAGACAAAAGAGTGAGAAACATAGATAGGTTTTATGTAAGGGATATAAAAAATAAATGAAAAATGGCGTGGGTTGAAATATGTATTAAAGAAAATAGATGACCGTCCAAGCAGGTAACCACGTGAAAATAACTGGCAATTAACCGGTTCCATAGTTCAGAACGTTCCATAGTTGAGAATGATTCTTTTTCTTGTTTGTTATTCATTTTAGTTATTTTGAGTAAGTAGGTAGAGCATGGTCATATGAGCGTGTTACCGTCACTTCATTTGTCTTATTATCAAGTATCAAAACTTTACTACTGTATTATCTTTTAATCTACTTTTTCCATCTTAACTTTATTTAAGCTTTCAATTTGTGCACTTTTTTATATATGAATATTTACATTACTAGACATCAACGAGTGTGACGACAAAAGCAATTGTTACGGGCATTGCAAGAATACAGAAGGGAGTTACGATTGCACATGTTGGCCAGGATACATTGGTAATGCTAAAACACCAGATGGATGTTGGCTTGATGCTAAAGGTTCAAAATTTCCAGTGACGATATTCACATTAGGTAACTATTTATATAATCAAATAACCATATGTTAAATTTTAATTGGTTAAAGATTCAATATGGCATGTGCATGAACTCATTATGGAGACTATTACACAATACCATAAATTTTACCAAACTCGTTGACTTCCCGCACCTAGCTAACTACCATTAATTGAATAATTTTTACAATTATTTTTCATATAGCTCTGGTGTTTGGCTCACTAGCAATAATATGTGGAGTGACCGGAATTTTGTTTGGGATAAGAAAGAGGAAACTAAACAAGCTACGAGAAAAGTTCTTTGAGCAAAATGGTGGTGTCTTTCTGAAACAAAAGCTTAATGCACCAGGGACTAGCGAGGCAATGATTATGTTTACCACCGACCAGCTTCGAAAAGCAACTCACAATTATTCTGAGGAGCGAATTATTGGACGAGGTGGTTATGGTGTAGTATATAAGGGAATTTTGCCGGATAAACGTGTTGTTGCAATAAAGAAATCTAAATTAGTGGATGTAAGCCAATCAGAACAATTTATAAATGAAGTTTTCATCCTTACACAAGTCATCCATCGAAATGTGGTAAAGCTTTTAGGTTGTTGTTTGGAAGAGGAGGTACCGGTATTAGTTTATGAGTTCATTTCTAATAACACACTTTACTACCACATTCATCAAAGACCAGGACGAATGAGTTGGTTATCATGGGAGAATCGGTTGAGAATTGCTTCTGAAGCCGCAAGTGCACTTGGTTACCTTCATTCACAAGCCATTATGCCTATCATACATAGAGATGTAAAGTCCACCAATATATTGCTAGATGAAAACTATACGACAAAAATTTCAGATTTTGGTGCTTCAAGGTTAGTACCGTTAGATCATGATCAAGTTACTACTCTTGTTCAAGGCACTCTAGGGTACCTTGATCCTGAGTACTTCCTCACAAGCCAGCTAACTGACAAGAGTGACGTATATAGCTTTGGAGTTGTCCTTGCAGAACTCATAACCGGGCAAAAACCACTTTGTGCAGATAGATCGAATGAAGATAAGAATTTAGCAACATATTTTGTCAATGCGATGAATGAAAACCGCATATTTGAAATTGTTGAACCTAGAGTTCTACGTGAAGGAACTCTTGAGCAGTTACAAGTAGTAGGTGACTTGGTAAGGAGATGCCTTAATGTACATGGCAATGATAGACCTACAATGAAAGATGTAGCACTGGAGTTAGAGGGACTAAAGAAGCTCAAAACTCATCCATGGAGTCAACAACAAATAAATGAGGAAACTAGAAGCTTGATCCTAGAAGTTGAGCAATCTGATCTTTACGAGGTACCATTAATTCCATATAATACTAATGAATGGGAATCTCACTCAGGTAGTAGTACTAAAATGACGTTTCAAGAAAGCAAACCGCGCTGAAGTTTCCTGCGGGTGCTTGTTCTAGTGACGAATTTGTGAGAAACAACAATTGTCCGTAATTTCCCCACACATTGTTCATTTAATATTTTAGAAGTGTTTTCTATTTAGTGCTTAAAGTTTGTTTATTTTTGTATATATATTTCATGTGTTCTAAAGTGACTTGCGACTAGATTGAGTAGATTTATCATGTCTTACGTATATATTACCATGTAAAATAATCTTGTTGAGAATTTTCCGTAACCTTTTGGATTAGTCTTAAATAAATGTGGAATTCATCCTGTACCCTTGTAACATTTCGATTGTTCACATAAGTACACCAATAAATCCTACTTTGTCATTCTTACAAGACACTCATTACAATAACCAATAAATAGGTAATCGTGAACATAAAAAACAGAACGTCCCATAAGGATCCTATATATTTGAAAAGTCGTGCGGTTCTTTTGTTCCAGAACCGATACCCGCGGTTCTGTAGCGAACCGAACCGAGAATCGCAATTTGCAATATCTAAGACCGAGAACCGGACTGCGTCTAAAATGCGGTTCGGGTTGGGTTGGTTCCGGTTTGGTTCTCGGTTTCGGTTCGGTTCTCGGTCCACATTTGCTCACCCAAGTCGACCTGGTTATTTTGAGAAGTCATGTTTTTTTACTTTAAAAAAGGTATACACTTTGGGCGATTGGGTCGTTTGTTTAATTTGCTCTTATATGAAAGCATGTCCTATAGCCCATATATAGTTAGTCCACTACAAAATTTTTGACATATACTTACTAAAACTTTTCTTAATGATGGCTTCAGTTGTGACTATTTTCTTTTTAGTGGGAGTTGCCAAAATAGCTTTCAGTAACTTTTTTCTTATCTTTTGCTCACACTTGATTTAGTGAGCAAATGTCACAAATTTTGTAGTGGTCTATGAAAGCATGTCTTGTAGCCTATATAAAGTTAGTCTGAGAACCCCTTAACAACTACAGCACTCGGGAACTATAAATTCACAAATGAAAGCCATGAAATTCCTTGTCCTGATGTGGGCAGTATTTCAAAAAAATTCGTTTACAGCTTCTGATACAAATTCCACCACTGAATCCCACACCCTCATTAACTCTACCAACCTTGCGAAGCCAGGCTGCCACAGTCGATTTGGGGACTTAATTGTTCCCTACCCTTTCGGACTTTCGGTGTCGGAGACAACTCAGAGTGTTATATAAATAAGGGATTTCGTATCTACCGCAACACTTCACTAAACGCTCCAAAAGCCACTATTCGTTTAGGTGACTACAACTCTATCAAATTAAGGCCTTGTTTGTTTTTTCAAAATAAGCTCTTATTGCCTCTTTTCACATTTTTCCTCTGTGGGCGCGCAGAGGAACATGTTTGTTTTTTTTCAGACAAAAGAGATTCTTTCCTCTTCTTTCCTCTTCCAAAATTCAGACATCTCCTTCCTCTTATTACCTCTTCTTTCACTTCTTACCTCTTCATTCACAAACCGTACATCTCTTTCTCAATATCCGTTTTTTTACGTTTTCGTTTTGTTTTTTTACATTCTCGTCCGTTTTTTTACGTTTTCGTCCGTTTTTTTACGTTTCCATCCATTTTTTTACGTTTTAGCCCATTTTTACGTTTTCTACCATTTTTACGTTTTCTTCTATTTTTTTTACGCTTTCGCCTTTTTTTTTACGTTTTCGTCTGTTTTTTTTACCTTTTTGTCTGTTTTTTCGTTTTCATCCGATGTTTTACGTTTTTTCCGTTTTTTAACTTTTCGTTCGTTTTTTTTTATGTTTTCGCTCGTTTTTTAGGCTTTCGTCCAATTGTTTTTTACGTTTTCTTATGCTTTTTTTACGTTTTCGCACCTTTTTTTTACGTTTTCATCTATTTTTTAATGTTTTCGTCTAGCACAAAAAAAATACTTCAACAGCACAAAAAATAGTCTAGGAAAGAAGTACTTGAATAGCACAAAAAACAAACAGTCTTCTTCTTGCAGATGAAGAGCTTATATGTACCTCTTCTTCTACATACATGGTTTGCAGATGAAGAGGTAAAAGCTCTGAAAAAACAAACGACACCTAAATCTGATTCCACCATCCGGCTTTCCAATCAATTGGCGAGCATGTGTTGTTCTCCAAATGGCACAATAGACAACTTTCGAGTCAGGATGGAGTTTGGTGTCAGGCCGTACAGCTTATCGCAAGTTAACAAGTTCACAGTTATCGGTTGCGAGAGTTCTGCTTTGCTGATCAAAATACCCTAAAAAAAGAACAGAGTTATTGAATCCGTTTACTGGTCTTTTGTTCACTGCAGGATACTGTAGCCGGAAAATTTCCTGTAGCCGGCAAGTGTACAGGAAAAGATTGTTGTCAATCACCCATAGCCCACGGCATAACTGATACATAACTAGCATACGTAATTCAAGTTCATATGACATGTTGGTCTGTAACGGGGTGTATAATCCTTGTACATGCGCCTTTGTTGGTGAGGAGAATGTATTCAAGTTTAAGGGTGTTAATGATTTAAATGATACTAATTTCAAAAAGAGGATCGAGGATATTGTGCTGATAGTGCTTGAATGGGCTATTGGTAATCGGAGTTGTTCTGAAGCCAAAGCAACAAATGGTTTTGCCTGCCAATCAAATAGCATATGTGTCACCTCTACAAGGAAAAGTGGTGGGTACCGATGCCTATGTAAAAAAGGCTATGAAGGAAATCCATATCTTCCTCCAGGCTGCAAAGCTAGGTACATGCAATCAATATTTTATTTTATTTTTTTTATAAAAAGTGATTAAAATGAAATTTAACTATAAGAGATATTCCTAAAAGTTTTTCAATATTCGTAAAAATCTTCAATTATATTATTGGTTAATTGGATAATTTTCTCCAAACATGTTTCCTTTTGTACATGCATAAAAAGTTGACTTGTTAAAGGCAAGTCTAGATTACTTTAATATGGAGCTCGAAGTGTACTTGTCCCAAAACTATTATTCTTTAAGTTACCAAAGTATTTGGATTTGTTCTGTTTTATCCCGCTTATTTGATTTCCTTTTTCTTTTCAGACATCAACGAGTGTGCGAGATCTGAAAAGTGTTACTTTAATTTAACACCGTTTTCTAATAAAAAAAACTTAAATATAGTGACACCTTCTGTGTGTCACTAGTAGGTCTATCAAAAACAATATTTGTTAGTTCAACTGTGTGATACGTAGAGATTGGGTTTGGTTGGCCGTCCTTGATGGACTGTCAGTAATCCAAGTGATAGATTGACCTCCGCACAAATGAAAGTAAATCGTTAGCCTTACCCATGGGGACGGACCAAACGATTAAGCTCAGGCGTGGGAGTAAGTATTCATGTTGTTAGAGGGATATATGTATATTAAGATATGTGTGAAAGTCATACCTCATAAATAAGTTTTAAGGTTGTCATTTATAGGTGTGCGAGATACTAGGGTTTCCTAGTATTTCGCGTATTACTGTAGTGGCCAGAGTGGGACCCTTATCGGGCAAGGGTCCACGGCTTATTCATGACTGCGGATACGGGTCATCTTCCGCGGCCATGAGCTGGTCCGCAGGCGTACCGCAAGGGCGTTGCTTGGATGATTTATGTTTTTGTTGCGTTGGGCCGGAGCCCAAATGTATATAGTGTAGTCTAGGCCCAATAGGCCTGTTATCTGCACTATACGTCATCAATTCCCCCCATTCTAGTGCGTTGGTTGCACGCGTCCTTTTTGTAACGTGCGATGAATGTTGCTAGACTACGGGTTCTGTAGTACTAGTTCCGCTCCGTAAGTGACTATCATTTTTTCATTCAGTTAGTTGGGATCGTGGGGCACATGTATTATTTGTGGCCGCTTGTCTTCTGATTGACGTGGCCCAGTGGACTTTTTGTCTTCCCCTCTTTCATTTTACTCCCTACCATTAACTAGGCCATTTTTTGCCGCGTGTCATCATCCTGTCGTATCTTGAATGGATTGTTCCATGGGTATAAATACTTGGTTTTGTTCTTACTTTTTCTTTTTTCTTCTCCCTTATTTTCTGCTATTCAAGTGTGTTTTTTTTTATTTTTCTTTTTTCATCTTTTGCGGGTTATTGTGTCTGAAATTCTTCCAAAGCTTTGAGTCAGATCTTGATACCTTGTCTTTTTAATTTGTTTCTTTGATTACGCATCAATGGATGTGTTCAAGTTTGTTAAGATTCCAGATCTCTGGCAAGTTACTCCTGCTAGGAAGAAGCAATTGGAAAGTGAATTAAAACAAATAGAAGGTACTGTTGGACAAGTAGCTTCTTCTTCGTCCATTGTTTCTTCTCGTGATGATTTGAACATTATTCTCGATGTGTCATCCTGTAACACCTCCAAAATCGGGTCCAGCGGAAGCATACATGTAATGGGTGCTACGAAATTGGTATCACAACATAAGGTACAAGGAATAGATTTTATTTCAATAATTTAGAATAAAATTCATTATCAAGAACACTAAGTTTACAATATATAAAAGTAGTACAGAAATAGGCCCATAAAATAAATAAAGTGGTCCCAATAGTTTATCGGAGTTGCCTATGACCATGACTCTTGCCAAGCGTCTTCCAATAGTGAGCTATCGCCTTATACCTGAGAATACATGCTAAAAAGTCAGCTAACACCAGTGAGTTCACAGGTTTAGACACTAAAAGATAACACAACATTTCATGACATATGACCAAAACGCATAAGTTTGCCATACTAGACTAAGGCATCCACAATATCTCATCTCATAACAACATCCAACATAAATTCCTATAGATGCATAAACATCCAAACATCCAATCACAGCCTGATCTCTACAGGTTATACGTCATGGCAAGTTGGTGCATCCATAAATCCGGGCATAATCCCTAGCAACTTGAAGTACCAAAGTCCGGATATAAATCCTGGCAAGTTGGGCACCAAAGTCCAGACCGGGGGTTAACCACAATACATCTATCTATATTATATATCATACATGCTTTCCACAAGAACTAATGACTTAATAGTGGGCAATTAACGGGATACTAAACCTTAGCCAAATAACATAGCAAACATTGCAAAATCATAAAATACCAAACCAAATACTATAGATAAACAAGGAAATTCTCAGATAGACCTTATACATATCCAAACAAATGATAAATTTGAGACAAGCATATATTATCCCCCAAAACAGTTATAAAACCAGTAAAAGTAGGGGCCATGAACTCACCTTAGCCACATCAATGCAACTATCACAATGACACGACTGGCATCTAGCTAATTACAACGATATCCAGAAGACGAGTACAACGGTACGGAAACGGCGCAACCTAATACGCATATATCACTATCTCACAATACGGGTCGAAACAATAAAGTCTATAAAAGACAATGTGTCTTAGTTTTCGTGGATTACTCTTGTTATTACTTATAAGAATCAATGTTTCCTGTGGTGGTAAGAAAACATAGACTCTAAATACAACTCACGCCAAAATGGAAGAGACATCGGCATACGACTCATGCCAAAATGGAAGAGACATCGACATACGACTCACGCCAAAATGGAAGAGACATCGACATAGTTGAGAAATACTAACTAGGACTTAAGCGAATCAAAGGAAAACTAGGAAATGACACCAACTAATTATGTGATATAAAATAGGTAAATTGGTGGGTTTCGGCATTCTCCCCATAATCCCAAATAGCTTGGAAAAGTTAGTTATGTTTTATAATAAAAGTTATTTGAAATAAAGGCAATTAAGTTAGAATGTTCTATAAATTTCGGCTTTAAGGTCCATTTATACAACGTTTCCAAACCTGTTATGAAACTCGCTTTTGATCCTAGAAAACAGCTTATTACAAAATTGTGCTTAATGCATTTGTTTTAGATAAAAAAAATAGAGACTTATTGTTCGGAAACAGGCCGTTGGAGTGTTTGCAATGATAGGTATCCATTCGAAAAGTTTCTATAATTTAAGTGGGGGAGATACTGGAACCGTGCGATTCATTGGTTTGATTATGTGAAACAGCCTGTGCATTTCAAGTTGGACATCAAGAATGAGCATCCGGTGTTATCAAACATACAACTCCCTACAATGGTGGATAAGAAGAAGAGGAAGAAGAAGGTACCGCTCTTATGTCACACGAATGCTTGTTTATCATTGCAACTGATTGTGGCTAATGTATGTTGGTTCAGCGAGTCTAAAATTAAGCCGGAAAATGGGCTTATGAAATATAAGCCGGATCAAATAAGCTCATAAGCTTAAACAAACACCCCCTACGAGTTGGGATAAGCTGTTTAAATGAGCTTTATCAGCTTTTTGTAATTCAAAATAGCCTATATTCAATGAGAGAAGTCCAAATAAGCTACTACAGCCTCTCAACTTGTGAGAAGTCCAAGCACTAGCCTTGAGCTCCTAAGTATAGGAAACTAAAAGCACGCGATAATTTTAAACCATGCTCACTATACGCGATAACATGATAGTTAGAAAAGAAATGCAAATTAGGAAGTCAAAAATATCCTTTCATGTATTGTTATGTTGGTATAGACAAGCTATTGGATTATTGGAGGACAACTTGGTAGACTCATGATGGATAAACTTCCAACATGTAGTTTAAGAATCAACTTAACTACTTCTTGTATAATCATAAAAAAAAATCCATTCGTCGAATTGATAGGTCAACTAAGATTGCTAATGTACAATGTAATTTCGTCACTACGTAAACATAAATCCATGAATTTCCTCATTTAAATTCCCTAACTTAGGTTTAGAGTCTTTGATAAATACATATGACCAACTTTACCAAAATGACAGGGTTAAATCGTCACTTGAATGCAAAATCATGCTTACATGACCCATATAGAACATTTTGACTGAAATTTACTTCATTTAATGTAACTTTTATGAGGACTATTTTCTTATTAACTTTAGTTTTATAACCAAAGTTTTAAGTGTATTGTAATGCTATACGTTACCAAATAGCACAACTGTGCTGAAGCTTACTTGCAAGCCCAGTCCATCTTTTAGTTCTCATAAAGCCCGTAGCAATTGAATTTCACTTTATAAAAACTAGTTGTATTGTATAAGCTAACTTTGGTCAACTAGTTACTATTTCATAGGTGATTCACTAGCATGACATTCATGTCGAGAAGTAGACGAAAAAATTGTTAAAAGCGAACTGTCCATCGACGTTTCCATTGCATGGGTTGCTCTCTCCCAAATATAGTTATTGAGTAACTGTGTTTTTTTCTAAGATAATACAAAAGCTTGTTTCGTAGCGTGTATAGACGAATTTAGACTGAGAACTCCTCAAACTACAACCTAGTATTTTGCAATGGCAGTAAAATCTAATTTGGAATAATTATCTTTAGTATAAATACAATAACTTTTTCACCAAAAACTATACATAATCCAGGCTAGTGACTTATTGGGTTAATCCCAATCTTTTATTCCTACCCATTTTCAAGGTCAAACCCGAAGTCAAAGTCAACCCATATTAAAAGTCAACTCTGGAAAATAACTGTCAAATTGACAGTTACAAATCCGAATCAACATGACTGTTGGTCGAACCTTTTAGAACCGAACCAACACAACTTTTATTCACACCTTTTCATTCTTTATATATAGAACAAATTCTGTAAACAATTATTTGATGACAAGTTTATTATTACAAGTTATATAAAAGTTATTTAGTGTTTATTACAATTCAATTCTTGTATATTGTGACTTGATTGTTAGACCATAAAGATCCACGTTTGAGGCCAACAATTGGTATCAGAGCGGTTTGGATTAAACTAACCAATTCATCATATACCTTTTCAATTTTTACAAATCTGTGAATCGAAAAAAATAGGTCTCGGTATTTCTGCAAATATAACGAACACAACAACAACAACAGAAGGAATTTTACAACTGGGCGGTATTATATAAATTCTTAGAACCTAGGGAGAGTAGAGGCTGATACGGCAACGTTAGGGAAGGTCCGGAACGTCGGCTCTGGGTGTTTCGGGTTGAGATAGGAGTATTATCACCTTCTAGGTACTAATCAGCTCTGCCCATCATTCTTTAGGAATAAACATCATGAGGCTTTTTATAATCCTCAAGTTTTTTTAAAAAACACAACTATTAAAAGCGCGCTAGAAATTTTATAACACACTCAGTGTTAGATTTTAGGAGATTACTTAGTCATTTAATTTTTAAAAAAATGACAAAGACGTGGAAATAGTGAGATAAGGAACTAGTGTAACTAACACCAATCCTCAATTTCAATGCCCCGATTTTGAAACCAGCGAATACTCATTATGGGCAATTCGAATGCAAATTATTTTAGAAGCGTCAATGGGTTTATGGGAAACAATTGAGCAACTGAAACGACTCAATCTGATAAGAAAAAAGAAAAATTGCTATAGCATACCTTTACAATCCTTACCCGAAGAACAATTAGTTCAAATAACAAAGCACAAACACCCGAAAGCAATATGGGACGCTTTGAAAACTAGACACTTAGGCGAAGAGAGAGTTCAACAAGCCAGACTTCAAACACTTAGATCAGAAATGGAAATGTATAACTATGAAGGAAGATGAAACCATCGACACCTTACAGGAAAATAACAGCTCTTGTAAACAAAGCCGCTAGTCTAGGACACATAGTTAAATTCAACTTAGTCAGAAAGTTACTAAATGCTGTACCAGAAAGGTATCTGCAAATAGTGGCATCTATAGAACAATATTCCGACTTAAAACACTATGAACATTTGAAGAAGCCATAGGAAGACTTAAA
>LBNU01024375.1:66794-85130 GCA_014162995.1 Artemisia annua | reverse complement strand
CACACAGTTGTGTTTCAATTAGGGTAACATCACACTAATTGTCGCCTCGTAATTATTAATTACCGCATCACATTAGAAGGCACCCTTTAATTATTTTGCAAAACTTATCATTCATCATACCGAAATCATAAGACCAGTTTATTGTTTAACAAACATCAATTCGACCCATATAAAAACCCAGTCGATTTGTCATAAAAAAAGGGCATAAATTCAGAATCAATACAAGAACAAACACACCTGGTTATAGATTCGAACCATAGACCTTTATTCTTAATTTCTATACCGAAGACAATACACGGCGAAGTAACCCAGAAGGATTATTCATTTCTATCAGAACCCCGTGAAGAACATCGTATCAACCACAGCAAAAGGTAACGGTCAACAGAAATATATGTCGGTTCACTAAAAACGGAGCCAGATCACTTTTATCTTCACACAGAGATATACAAAAGGAGGAAGAAAGAAAAAGAGGCGTTGTTATACACGCTAGGGCAAAAAAGGACGCATATCAAATTTAGGCCGTTTTAATACACCTCCAGGTCTCATATATTTTCACAATCACCTTTTACTTTATTAATTATACTTAGAGTATTAGTTTTGTTTTTACAAATAATATATCTAGTATAGTGTATATTTTGATAGATATTTGAGAAAAATACACTTTTTGGGTAAAGGTCTCCACCCCTGGCAAAATATATAACCAAATAAACGTTTAAAGTACAATGGAATGTGCTGAATCACATTAACCTCAAGCAACCGCTGAACTACACTGGACATTTATGAACATACCATAAGGATCAACTAGCTACGAAAACTAGAAACCATGAAAGAAATCATGTACGACCTAGCATATCCACTTCGCATATTTCCTGACTTGCTTGAACCGTAAAATCAAATCTTGTAAAATCCTCCAATTGCCCAGGTAATTCAGCACTACCTATGAAGAAAGGATTAAGTTTAAGAAGAATAAGGACAATAACGATCAAGATAAGTTACTGTTCACACGTCACGACAATAACATTACTCACGGAAGACACTGTGAAAAATGTGGACAAGAATTGTTACAAAGCCAAGAAAATAATTTCAAGAAAGAATCAAACAGCAAATCAAATAAATTTACTCATGATAAGAGTAAGGTGCAATGCTTCAAATGCAAGGAGTATGGGCATTTTGCAAACAAATGTCCATCAAAGAAAAAGGAACAATCCAATCTCATTGAAGAAGACTTGGAACCAACATTACTTATGACAACTATTGAAGAAGCACCAGAAAATTTCATTAACCAAGAAGAATCACGAAGCAAGAATGGAAGGAAATTCCATTCAACTTCAAATTGACAGCATCAAATTTTGAACAACAAGGAGTTAGCAGTGATAGCTTGGATGGTGGTATAACCGAAAGCATAAGTCAACCTGGAATTAAGGAAGATATATACGCTGCAAGGACTCCAACTAGAAGACAAGGTGTTGGTGACATAACCAACAAAATTATGATCAACCTGGACTTAAGGAAGATCATAACAATGAAGGTGGAAGTAACCTAAAGGAAATTGATCTACCTGGATATAAGGATGATCACAAGCACTACAAGAAAATAAAAACAGCAGTAGCTCAAAAGGTGGATTTAACCAGAAGATGAATCAAGAAAGACTTAAAGATCTAGGAGATGACGATTGTGATTAAGGGGGAGAATATTGGGTTAATCCCAATCTTTTATTCCTACCCATTTTCAAGGTCAAACCCGAAGTCAAAGTCAACCCATATTAAAAGTCAACTCTGGAAAATAACAGTCAAATTGACAGTTACAAATCCGAATCAACATGACTGTTGGTCGAACCTTTTAGAACCGAACCAACACAACTTTTATTCACACCTTTTCATTCTTTATATATAGAACAAATTCTGTAAACAATTATTTGATGACAAGTTTATTATTACAAGTTATATAACAGTTATTTAGTGTTTATTACAATTCAATTCTGGTATATTGTGACTTGATTGTTAGACCATAAAGATCCACGTTTGAGGCCAACATGACTGCCCAACAATCAAACCCCAAAGTCTTTGAACCATAACAAAAAAGGCGGCTCAGACAATTCAAAATAAAGCGCCATCAAAGACCCGAAATAAAAGATATTTTTCATCAACGCGTCTACTTATTCTGGAAACATATACGACCAAGTTAAAATGAAATACTGAGTAACTATTATGCGGTTCGTAATGAAATAGAATCTATGGAAATTGGTGTGCTTTCTCTTAACTATCTAGGAGTCAGTATTTCCTTGCAGCTTACAGAGATTATATTGTATACAATATGGAAGTATTTCCTTGCAGCTTACAGAGATTATATTGTATACAATATGGAAGTACAGAACATTACATATAAAAAGGAGGTGAAAAACTTCTCATGTTTTAAAATTGCTATATTAATTTACTTAATGATATGTAACTTGTTAGCCTCGCTATTTTATTAAGATAACGTCACATACGTGAATCGGACTAGATATGTAGTATGTTGTGTCCTTAGGGACTACTTATGTAGATTAGGCAAACATGTAGTGTGATGAGCCTATAAATACCCCTCATGACTCTCCATGAGGGGTGTGGTTAAGCATTAGGTGTTTTGTATTATTTCATTATTTAATAAAGTTTCCTTATCTTCTCCACCCTCTCTCTACTTTCTCTCACTAGAAACATGTATTCTTTCACCATGTTTGATCAACCAAGACCTCCCGAACCACATAAATCTTGTATATTTTCGGTCCTACATAACTACCAGAAATAAATAAGTTGATATATTATATCGTGCTTTGTAAGGATAAATTGTGTGATTATATATTATTTATTTTGATAAGTATGAAACAATTAACATATTGACACCAAATATTAAGGGCAAAATATTTATTAATGTACTGAACTTGTCACGTTTGTGACTTCCGTGTAGCGAATAAAAAACTTTTCTTATATGGGTACTAAACTTTCATTTTTTGGTCTTTTTGATGTACTTTTTGACATTTTTGCCCTTGGATTTTTAAAATTTTGAGGGGCAAAAACGTTAAAAAGTACATCAAAAAGACAAAAAAAATGAAAGTTTAGTACTCATATAAGAAAAGTTTTTTATTCGCTACATGGAAGTCACATTTGTGGCAAGTATGATGCATTAATAAAGATTTTGCCCAATATTAAAGACTCATAAAAGTATGAATTTAATGACATCAACAATCTATAAGAATTTCACAGGTTTTTCACACAACCAGTTTCCTCACTTCAACAAATGGTTATATAATGAGTCGTATATCATCACGTTTAATTTATGCTACTAACTCCGGCTAAGTACCTTGGTGTTTCAACGAATTGAAATGAACACAAGAACTTTCACAAAACTCTAATAACGAAGAAAAAAAATTAACGAATTGAAATGAACAAAAAACAAAACTCCCCCTCAACGACACCTTACACTAAAAACAGGAAAAATAAATAAATAAATAAATAAATAAATAAATAAGGCTTTTCCATTTGACACGGAAAATATAGAATATCATGGTTCATTACATTCATTTGGTCGACCAATGAGAAAAATAATTGATGTAATTGTCGGTCAAATCCTTTGAGGGTCTTCTCTAGAGGACAACATCATAAAGTGTCCAGCAGCTAGAAGAATACCAAAAATAAATTTTGAACTAACTCTGAGAGCCACCAGTTAGTTGAAATACCAAAAATAAAATTTGAAAGCAAACAAGATAATGTTCATGATAGATGTTTGGGATCAATAAGAAAAATATTTGTCGTCTTTCTCACGACTATTGAGAGCAAAACGATAACTAAACTTAGCGTAACACAAGTTAGCTCAGTCAATACAAAAGTAGCAAGAACACATCAAGGACCAAGAAAGAACAATCACCATCATGAACACTATTCTGTTAACAGGAATTTAAAACTTATTGAGTAAATATCTTTTTCTTTCTAAAATATTACAAAAGCATGTTTCGTAGCCTTAAGTATATATGAAGTTAGATTACTTGGAACTCCTCAAAATACTACATCACCTAGAAATACCAAATAACAACAGCCATGAAAATCCTTGTTCTAATTTGGGCAGTACTTCAAATGTTTTCGTTTACAACTTCTGATACAAATTCCACCACTGAATCCCACACCCTCATTNAACCAAAATTCCACCACCGAATCCCACACCCTTATTAACTCTACCAACCTTGCTAAGCCAGGTTGCAACAGCCGATGTGGGGACTTAATTGTCCCTTACCCTTTCGGTGTCGGCAACAACTCAGAGTGTTATATAAATGAGGGATTTCGCATCTACTGCGACACTTCACTAAACCCTCCTAAGGCCACTATTAATGAAGGCGGCTACAACTCGATCAAATTGATATCTGATTACACCATCCGCCTTTCCAATCAATTGGCGAGCATGTGCGGTTCTCCAAATGGCACAATATACGATTTTCCATTCGAGATGGATTTTAGTTTCAGGTCGTACAGCTTATCGAAAGTTAATAAGTTCACAGTTATCGGTTGCGATAATTCTGCTTTCATGAACAAAATATTCCTAGGCGGATTTCGATATACTCGTCCGTCTACTGGTTGTATGGTCTTTTGTTCACCACCTGTACCCAGCGAATTTCCTGTAGCCGGCGAGTGTACAGGAAATGGTTGTTGTCAATCACCCATAGCCCACGGCATAAACGGATACAGTATTGAGCTACGTAATTCGACCGTAATTGTAAACGGTACATGGGCGCTTCCTTGTACATACGCCTTTGTTGGTGAGGAGAATGTATTCAAGTTTAAGGGTGTTAAAGATTTAAATGATACTAATTTCAAAAAGAGGATCGAGGCTACTGTGCCGATTGTGCTTGAATGGGCTATTGGTTATCTGAATTGTTCTGAAGCCAAAGCAAAAGATGGTTACGCCTGCCAATCAAATACCATATGTGTTAGCTCTATAAGGGAAAGGGGTAGGTTTCGCGAGGAAGGTGTTGGGTTCCGCTTTACAAGGGAGACTGGTGGGTACCGTTGCGAATGTAAAGAAGGCTATGAGGGAAATCCATATCTGTCTCCTGGCTGCCAAGGTATGATTTAATTTATAATTTTTCAAGCGAATATATATCAACCTCATGTTTAATTTCCTACTACACATGAAAAGTTAGATATAGCCTTGTTCATACATTCATAATCATTTTTCATAATCATTTTTCATGAAATATCAAAAAGGGTGTAACATGGAATTTATTTGTTACATGCATAGTAACAATAAATTCTTTACTAGTATTGTATAACCTTGTTCATGTTTTAAAGTGGTGAACATGAAATTTAAGTTACAAAGTAAATTCTTTACTAGTATTATATAACCTAAAAGTAAATTCTTTGCTAGTATTATATAACCTTGTTACATAAATTCTTTACTAGTATTATATAACCTAAAAGTTTTTCAATACTCGTGAAAATCTTCAGTTATATTATTGGATTGATCAAACTTCTCAATTTTCTCCAAACTATTTCTTAATTGTCACACAAAACGTGTTTCTTTTGTTACATGAAAAGTCTCGAAGTGTACTTGTCCCAAAACTCTTATTCTTTAAGTTACTAAAGTATTTGGATTTGTTCTGTTTTATCCCGCCTATTTGATTTCCTTTTTCTTTTCAGACATCAACGAGTGTGCGAGACCAAAAAAGTACCCTTGCCATGGTGTTTGCGCTAATACTCATGGGAATTACAAATGCATGTGCCGCCCTGGATACAGTGGCAATGCAAAAATACCAAATGGTTGCAAACGTTCTATTGAACATTCAAAATTTACAACAATCATATTTATTTTAGGTAATTCGATCTTTGATTAATGCATATGTGTGACCCACTGACCCGTAACCCGTTTTGCCTTTCGATCAAAAATATATTGAACGAATACTTAGCACAAAATGTTTAAGGAAAGATAAACGCGAATTAAATAAAAGGAAGACACGATCAATTGGAAGAAATTTTCTTATGTTAGTTTTTGTTTTTTTTTTCAACCTCCAATACTTGTTTATAAATAAAATCTTCTTTTGCTTTTCAAAAAAAAAAAAAAAAAAAAGTTAATATATACCATTCAAAAAGTTAACATAAAATTCTTCTTATGTTAGTTTTGTTGAGGTTACATGGTACGTAGTCTCTTTCTGCACCCAAAAAAAAAATGCTACTCTCTTTCATTCTACACTTATATGAAATCATGTTTAGTTAGGACTTAGGTGGGTGTCATGAAATCATGTGATCATGGGTGATGGTCGTACCAACAGTTTGCTCACATCTAGCATAACTTTTGGTAAACATGTTTAAGCTCACAACTATCATATTCATTTAAGTAATTCTTTGATGCATATATTGTGTATATGGTCACAAATATTTTGACACCAAATAATCTTTTCTGCCATGATTTTTTACGCTATTGTGTTCCTAAATACAGTTAGTAAACTTTATATTACCTTTTACTTAAAACAAAAGTAGGTGCAGATTGTTTAAGTCTCCTATGTTCTATAATCTATGATGCAAATATAAAACATTTGTTTGTGCAGCTGGTGTTGTATTGGGCATAGGGATACTAGTTTTATCTATTGGTGTGTACAAACTAATCCAAAAGAGGAAGGATAAGAGACGTAAAGAGTTATTCTTCAAAAGAAACGNAAAAAAAAAAAATTTAATATATACCATTCAAAAAGTTAACATAAAATTCTTCTTATGTTAGTTTTGTTGAGGTTACATGGTACGTAGTCTCTTTCTGCACCAAAAAAAAAATAAAAATAATAAAAATAAATAATAAATAAATAAAAAATGCTACTCTCTTTCATTCTACACTTATATGAAATCATGTTTAGTTAGGACTTAGGTGGGTGTCATGAAATCATGTGATCATGGGTGATGGTCGTTCATGCATGACTTTCAAGTTGAAAGTAGTAAAACTAGTAGAGTTTGTTTTGTTTTTTTTTTTTTAAATGTTTTGATTTTTAAAGTAGTTTGCAAGTATCGGTTACTTCAAAATTCGTTTGTGAAAATGGGTTAGTATGCTTTGGGACCACTTTTTAACATGAATGCCAAGTCATTTTTAAATATTTGTATGTGCCTCCCTTGAATTGATATATAGTTTAAAATTTAAGTAAATTCATCAAAACCAGTGAGTGAATGATCTTTTTGACTTTTTTTTATTGTCAATTGCTTACTTTCTTTGCGTTCTTTGAATAAAGCTTTTATTTACAACTAAAACAGGGAACGGTTTCGATCTTACGTAGAACGACACATGATCATTAAAATTGGTCGTCAAGTTATAGTTTTAATGCTCTTTTTAAAAATAACTAAGTTTTCATATCATTGGATAAATACATAAAGTGTGAGTGGTAGTTTAGAGCAAAAATATGAATACGTGTCACATTTTTAGCTAAAAACTTGTGTTGGTTTATAAGATTGTGAAAATGCATTCCTATATTTTACCCTTTAAGTAACGACCCTCACGTATACATGTCCCTGCTAAATGGAGGTGAAAATGCATTTTATGTCTTTTGTGCGAATTTTCAACAAAGATTTGGTACAACTTAATCATGTAGCTTTTCTATTTAGTCTTTTTTATTTAAGCATGTAGTTTTTTTAATATGCATGCTATTAGTTTCTTTTAAGATTCCCAACACTCCGTTAAAGTAACCCATGTTTGCAAACAAATTTAAAAATAGAACCATCTATACCAAAAACTCAAAACTAGTACCAACAGTTTGCTCACATCTAGCATAACTTTTGGTAAACATGTTTAAGCTCACAACTATCATATTCATTTAAGTAATTCTTTGATGCATATATTGTGTATATGGTCATAAATATTTTGACACCAAATAATCTTTTCTGCCATGATTTTTTACGCTATTGTGTTCCTAAATACAGTTAGTAAACTTTATATTACCTTTTACTTAAAACAAAAGTAGGTGCAGATTGTTTAAGTCTCCTATGTTCTATAATCTATGATGCAAATATAAAACATTTGTTTGTGCAGCTGGTGTTGTATTGGGCATAGGGATACTAGTTTTATCTATTGGTGTGTACAAACTAATCCAAAAGAGGAAGGATAAGAGACGTAAAGAGTTATTCTTCAAAAGAAATGGTGGTTTGTTGTTACAGCAACAAATATCAAGTGGCGAACACGCAACTCAGACAACAAGAATGTTTAGCGCAATAGATCTAGAAAAAGCAACCGACCAATACAATGGAAATAGAATATTAGGTCGAGGAGGCCAAGGAACAGTGTACAAAGGAATGTTACCAGATGGAAAAATAGTAGCTGTAAAGAAATCCATGTTGGTAGATGAAAGTCAAGTCGAATCATTTATCAACGAAGTATTTTTACTGTCCCAAATTAGCCACAGAAATGTGGTGAAGTTGCTTGGATGTTGTTTAGAAACAGAAGTTCCAATTCTTGTTTATGAATTCGTGTCAAATGGAGATCTGTGCCAATTCATACATGACGAGAATTATGAGTTTCCTACTTTTTGGAGTATACGACTACAAATTGCTACAGAAGTAGCAGGAGCTCTTGCCTATATGCATTCTGCAACCTCCGTTCCGATATATCATCGAGACATAAAATCTTCCAACATACTTTTGGATGAAAAATTCCGAGCAAAATTATCAGATTTTGGAATATCCAAGTCTGTCTTGGGTGATCAAACTCACTTGAGCACATTAGTCAAGGGGACTTTTGGCTACTTAGATCCTGAGTACTTTCAATCAAACCAATTCACTGAAAAAAGTGATGTTTATAGCTTTGGGATTGTTGTCCTTGAGCTTTTAACAGGGAAAAAGCCAATATATTCCATAGGACCAGGGGAATCGAGAAGCTTGGCAACATTGATTCTATCAACCGATGAAAGGCTTCTTCTAGAAAATGTTGATAACCGAGTGTTGGATGGACCAGAAGAGCAGCTTGTAGCAGTTGCTAAGCTTGCAAAAAGATGCTTGAATATGAACGGGAAGATGAGGCCAACGATGAAAGAAGTTGCAATAGAGTTGGAGGGAATAAGATCAAGTCACTAAATAAAATGAATCTACTGTTTATTTTGTATTAAGATTGTAGAATAAGCCGGATTGGAGCTAGCTATATGTCTATGTGGATGACATTATTATGTTCTTAAAATCTTTAGTTCTTAAGTTGGTCTTTTGTGATTTTTCATACCGAGTCTTTTTAATTTAAGTACCTGTATTTGTAACTATATGTTGCGTGTGCACGATGATTCATTTCCGGGCCTTTTGCTCATAATTCAAAATCAGCTAGTAATAACAATAATACAAAGTTATGTTACTAATACATGGGGAAAATTTGGCTTGCAAAAGCTGATGAAGAATGGTGATGGTGTGTTTCTTTTTAAGTTTGCTACCAAAGAGGGTGTGGATCGTGTTCTGGAACGAGGTCCTTGGATTATACGTAACTCACCCATTATTCTAAACAAATGGACTCCCACTTTACCCCTTAATAGGAGCGAGGTAGACAAGGTGCCGGTTTGGATCAAAATGCATAAGGTTCCTTTGGTTGCTTATTCTGAGGATGGTTTGAGGTTGATTGCTACGCAAATAGCGAAACCTATTATGTTAGATGCTTTTATGATGTGTGCTATTTTACACATACTTTTGACCTTAGTTTAAGTGTGTAAAAGACCAAAAACTAACGTGAAACGCCAAAGATATAGTGTTTTTGTGTTTGTGACTGTGCAGGAAAGGATATTGCATAAATGGCATGAAAACCAACCAAAAAGCCCTAAACGAGCACGAGATTTGGAAAAGAGTCAAGAAGCTGAGTCAACGATGAAATTTACTCAAGTAAAGCCCGTGACGATGTTTTCATTACTTAAAGGCTCGTGAATATGAAAGAGATACTTAANACATTGATTCTATCAACCGATGAAAGGCTTCTTCTAGAAAATGTTGATAACCGAGTGTTGGATGGACCAGAAGAGCAGCTTGTAGCAGTTGCTAAGCTTGCAAAAAGATGCTTGAATATGAACGGGAAGATGAGGCCAACGATGAAAGAAGTTGCAATAGAGTTGGAGGGAATAAGATCAAGTCACTAAATAAAATGAATCTACTGTTTATTTTGTATTAAGATTGTAGAATAAGCCGGCATGTTTGATATTTAGAAAAAACATTAAAAAATGATACTCATAAAGTGCATTGATACCTAGCATGATTTGTAACCTCCATAGTGTCCGAAATGAACTACATATTGATAGATATCAACAAAATGCCGCGAGTTGTAGACTTGTGCAAAGAACACAACTGGTAGACCGGAGACCCATGAGCAACTCCATAAAGATAATCAGTGATAGGTGATATTTAAATCGAAAGCACGTTGATGTTACACAACTCCTAAAAGAAATAAAAACCATACAAACAAGTATTTGTGTCACGAGGCTTTCGTCCACTTCCTATTAGCATTCTCCTCTCGTGGTATTTCTCCTTTCTCTGAGATAAATATTGTGAGAGGAGAAGGCATATAGGTTGTGGACTAAGTGACACAAATAAATGATTTTTACAAGAAGCATATGTTTCTTAGCAATGTTCTTTGTAGAAGTCTTAGACTCAGGCATATCCAATGTCCTTGTTGTGATTGATTGGGTAAATTGGACATGATAGAAATTGCTCGTGGGCTACTATATGCGAAAAGAACAGTGAGTGCCATGTTGCAGATGGTGGTGGATATCATTGTTGTTTCAACCAAGGTTACGAGGATAATCCTTATCTTGATCTAGGCTGCCAAGGTCAGTTTCTCTCTTTACAAGTTTACTTTTATAATGACAAATAGATTATATGCTCCCGCTACTCTACACTTTTAATGCATATTTTCTTTCTAAATGGTCAGGATTTGAATTAAACCGTAAATTAGTTTTGTAATCTAAAAAGAGCTAACATCGCAGCTTGTTGCTTGTTTGTCTTTCACTTCTTTGTATAAAAATAAAAAATAAAAATAATAATAACTGAGAAAAAATAAAAAAGAGTTAACTCTGTATATGTTTGGTTGTAGTAAAAATGCCCACAAGAGTTGGTGATCATTAACTTCTATGCCAATTATTTGAGATGACTCTATCAAGAATTAATTAAATTGCACAAAAGCCTACCATGTCAAATTGTCAAGTGGTACCATTATTAATTAAAATGACATAATATCACATTAAATATATATTGTATATTCATTAGAAGTAGTCAACATTGCCTTCCTGCTAGCTAAAAATTGCTACAAAACACGCACATAATACTGTAACACAAGTTAGCTCAGTCAATACAAAAGTAGCTAGAACGCATCAAAGACCAAAAAAGAACAATCACCATCATCATGAATAGTATTCTGTTAACAGGAATTTAAAACTGATTACATTTTAATTCTAGAAGATAAAGTGAAGAAGTTATTCAGTAAATATCATTTTTCTTTCTAAAATATTATATTACAAAAGCATGTTTCGTAGCCTATATATATGAAGTCGTTAGACTTGGAACTCCTCAAAAAAATACTACATCACCTAGAAATCCCAAATGAAAGATATGAAATTCGTTGTTTTAATTTGGGCAGTATTTCAAATGCTTTCGTTTACAGCTTCTGATACAAATTCCACCACTACTGAATCCTACACCCTCATTAAATCTACCAACCTTGCTAAGCCAGGCTGCGAAAGCCGATGCGGGAACTTAACTGTTCCCTACCCTTTCGGTCTCGGGGACAACTCAGAGTGTTATATAAATGTGAGATTTCGCATCTACTGCAACACTTCTGTAAACCCTCCAAAGGCCACTATTTATCCAGGCGGCTACAACTCGATTAAATTGATATCTGATTCCACCATCCGGCTTTCCAATCAATTGGCGAGCAAGTGCTATGATGTGAATGGCATAATATACAATGATTTCAAAATCGCAGTGACCTTAACTGGGAAGCCGTACTCGTTCTCGGAAGTAAACAAGTTTACAGTTATCGGTTGCTATGATTCTTCTTGGTTGGAAACCTCAACCGAAAGGGACCTGTGGACAGGTTGTATGGTATATTGTTCACTACTAGATGAGTTTGTAGGTGACGAGTGTGGAGGAAATGGTTGTTGTCAATCACCCATACCCAACTACTTAATCTCTTATAGCACTAGTATCTATTCCTTGCTGGATATACCCGATAATAGGTCATTCAGTACTTGTACATACTCCTTTGTTGGTGACGAGAATTTATTCAAGTTTAAGGGTCGTAATGATTTAAATGATACTAATTTCAAAAAGAGGATCGAGGATACTGTGCCGATTGTGCTTGAATGGGCTATTGGTAATCGGGGTTGTTCTGAAGCCAAAGCAACAGATGGTTATGCCTGCCAATCAAATAGCATATGTGTTAGCTCTACAAGGGAAAGTGGTGGGTACCGTTGCGAATGTAAAGAAGGCTACGAAGGAAATCCATATCTGGATCCTGGCTGCCAAGGTATAGTCTAAGTTAATTACATGTGTCCTTAAATTATCATTTTTCCTTTTTACAAAATACCCTCAACTTCAATATAACTAATGTATATTTTGTTTTATAAATTTTCAAGCGAAGATGTCAACTTTGTTTAATTTCAAACTACATATGAAAAATTAAACATAGCGTTGTTCATACACTCAAGTATATCCTAGGTGGATTTAAATTCATAGAAAACAAATAATTTTCATCAAATATCCAAAAGGTTTGTTACATGCATAGTAATAGTAAATTATCTATAACTAGGCGAGTACCCGTGCATAGTAATGGGATTTTTCTAACGGCAAACAATTATAGTTGCGATATGTTGGTTAAATGTTTAGTGTTTAGTGTAACGTTTATACATAAAACGTTAAAATATCAATATTTAATTGCAAAAAGTTGTAGTATGCGATAATTAAAATCAAAGAAAAATACTCAAAATGCATCAAAGAACATATACAAACATTTAGTGAAAAAGAAAATAAAACATTACATCAATTATGAGATAACTAATAATGCACGTTATTCGTCACGTAAAACTTCTTGGTGCACGACATTTAAGGTATCAATATCTTCTTGACCGAACTCCGTGACTGGCTTCACTAATGCCTTGAAGTTACTTTTTATTGGTACTTTAGAGATAGGTTTTTAATTATGTGCATTGTAGTCGCCGTAGAATCAAAGTTGGAATTTTAGTCAAAGTTGCCATTTTAGATTAAGCCAACTTTAATAAGGGATATATCAATAAATGATATATATTAGGGATTCAACTTTACTCTTTTTTAAGTATTTTTAAATTTCATAAATAAACAAATTTGTTTTATATAAGTAGTAGAGATAATGTATCAACAAACAAAGAAACATCTTCTTTTGGTATAAGATATGTACAATCCTTATTCACCCAGATACTTTAAAGAAAAGTAAAAAGAGGCAATGTGTGTTATTTGGTATAATGACTTTCCCGCTGCAAATCTTTATCATCTAGTAAAATATCATTTTTGAAAGAGTAAAATGCAGAAATCGTCCCTGTGGTTTGCAAAAATTGCAGAAATCGTCCCTGGTCTTCCAAAAGTGCAGTCGGCCTCCCTGTGGCGAAACTTTTGGATCATTTTGGTCCCTGGTTTTAACCATCGTTATGTGGATTCCGTTAGCAGTTACACGTTAACCCCTTTTGGCCAACGATCGTTGCAGCGTTCATCCTTTGAACTAATGACCGTTAATAATTTATTATTTTGGTTTATTTAAAGATTTTTGATTTTTTATATACATTTTTTATAAAAACATGTACGTTTTTATATACATTTTTGTATAAGTTTTTATTCGCTTTTATATAGGTTTTTTTACATGTTTCTATATTCATTTTTATATACGTTTTTTTTATACGTTCCTATACATGATCTTATATACGTTTTTTATATATTCTTATATACTTATTATATAATTTTTATATATGTTCTTAAATAATTTTTTATACGTTTTTGTAGACATTTTTGTATACATTTTATATACATTTTTTTAATACTTTTTTATATAAGTATTTATAAAAACATATATATTATTATATACGTTTTAATACACTTTTTATACGTTTTTGCAAATGCTTTTATATCCGTTTGTGTATACGTTTTTATATACCTATACAAAAACGTATATATACGCATACAAAAACGTATATAAAAACGTATACACAAACGTATATAAAAATGTATGCAAACATGTATATAAAAACATATAAAAAGGTATATAAGAAAGTATATATTTTTATAAATACGTATATAAAAGCATATAAAACATATATAAGAATGTATACAAAAATGTATATAAGAACGTGTATAAAAATGTATATAAAAACATTTACAAAAACTTATATAAAAGCATATACAAAGACATATATAATAACATATAAAAAGTATATAATAACATATATAAAAAGGTATATTATATACCGTATATAATAGCGTATATGTTGTTATAAATACGTATATAATCACTTATATAAAAACGTATACAAAAACGTATATGTTTTTATTAAAAAATGTATATAAAAAGTCGAAACACTTTAAATAAGCCAAAAAAAAATTATAAACGGTCGTTAGTTTAAAGGATGAACGCTGGAACGATCGTTGGCCAAAAGGGGCTAACGTGTAACTGCTAACGGAATTCACTTAACGACGGTTAAAGCCAGGGACCAAAATGATCCAAAAGTTTCGCCACATGGAGGCCGCCTGCACTTTCGGAAGACCAGGGACAATTTCTGCAATTTTTGCAAACCACAGGGACGATTTCTGCATTTTACTCTTTTTGAAATCATACAATTAAGAATAAAAGAACAAACTAAACTGGTTTATTTAGCATATACAATAGTAAAGTAGTACTCATAACCAAAATTTAATGATTTAAAATTACAGTAAGTAACAAAGAAATAATAGTAATACTTATTAGCGTACTTGTCGGTAATATGAATCCATTAATAGTTTTGGCTTATGTTTTAACTTTCTAATTACAAAAGTTAGTCATAATAAGATTTTTTATTGGTTGCTCAAAAATTATATAAGTGCTTGCAAATTACATCTTTCTTAACAAAGAATCTCAACAACGTATTTTGCTACATGGAATTGTTGTTCAATTATTTGAAATGTACCAAGAAGTAAATGAATGTAAATGACCTTGCAACTCAATTGTTCATTTGGTAAACACACTTTTGTCATTGAAATTTACACCAAGCACATCTCTTCCCATTATCCCAATAGATGTGAATGAATTATTAGGGAAGAAGAAGATCATATTGTATGTGTATACACACATATGATTCAAAATGATTATTAAAGGGCTTTGTAGCCTAGTGATACCAGATGATTATTTGAGATACACTCTAACCAAAAGGCTTTTTTGTTCAATTCTCATCAAAGACTGAAATTATAGTACTTTCCTAACTGTATTTATAAAAAAGAACAACCATATAAAAAGAAAGTCAATCATCATATAACTACCTCAAAGAAAAATTGATGAGATTATCAGAAAGCCTTTATGTATGACTAAATAAAAACAGTAGCTTAATGTAATAAAACAATAAACTTGATGAGAGGATCAAAAGGCCTAACATCACTTGCGCCCTTGCGATGTCATCGATAGTTTGCTCATGCGTTCGTATGATGTCTATACTAAAATAAAAACATATTGTCACATGATATATGAAATTGAAATATATCAAATAGTGCCTCATATTATTGACAATCAATAACCTTCAAATGCACATGGTCGTCCTTTTCGCCTCTTTCTTTCATGTTAGTTCATCAAATATTAATTCCATCTAAACAAACAAAAGATCAAAAGTGAAAAATGTTAGCTTCTCGAAAAAAATAAATGGAGAGATTAGATGTCGTCCACAGTTACAAGAACGAAGCAAATATGCACAAACACGAAGCAAACAAAAACAAAGCATGATAAATGTCATAACAAACATGAAGCAAAGCATTTCTAACCTCAAGATTATCATCAACATTTCTTTCATTTTTCATTTTCATTTCCATTACTATCAAAATCACAAACTTTACACAAATATTTTCAACTAAGAGCATCCACAATAGTCTAAGTCTTTAATGACTTGAAGCATTTAATGCATACTATATTTATTAACTAAAGCTTTTGAGAAAGACATGATGATTATCAAGTCTTTGTATAAAGCTTTTCAAAAAGCTATTGATGTGATGTAAAAAACACATCCAAAAGGCTTTTTAGATCAGGAAAAGCTTTTGCCAATTTGACCCATTCGGGGTGCTCTAAAGTCTAACCATTTGTCAAGCTATTCTTTCCCTTTAAACAATTCTTCCTCAAACATAAAAATATTTTTTCTAAATTGTATGAACAGTACGGGGAAGTGTTAGATAATTATACAAAACAATTGAAATACTTTTTCAAAAGTTGTGAAAAATGAAGAAAACGAGAAAACGGCAATCATATTACGTAATTATTCAAAACATATACAAATTTGTTATCTTATTACGTAATTATTCAAAACAACTACATCAGAAAAACATTAATAAAAATGAGAAATTAGAATTTAGAAGCGATATGGAGCAATTGTATTTCTCAAGAGTTAAAAGTTAAAACAACTAAAAATAATTATGAAGATAATATAAGATAATTAAGTAAATAGAAGAAGTCAAAGGCTACTCCTAAGGAGAGACAATCTCTCAAAATTCACTGCAACGTCAGCTTTCTCTCTCCAGCGACCTTCAGGCGATTAGGTGTCCCAGTAAGGGCGACCAACATCAATTTTTTTAAACATTTTTAACACAAACTCAAATTTCATTAATAATTAAAACGTTACATAATAATTCAAATAAAATAAAAACATTACAATAAAGTTCAAATAACTTTCAAACATTACGGTAATAAAACGACTAAACTAGGGTGTGATTATAATGATGCCAATGTCTTCCACCAAATCGGCTTTGAGGTCTAGATGAGTTGTTTTGTTGCATATCTCTCTGGTAATTTCCAACGTTTCCGCATGCGTTCTTATGGGATCATAAGAACGGTGCTGTTCCGCTAGAAAGAATACGGGATATGTCGCTTGCTCTTCGTCCTGAATTATCATATTATGTAATATGATACATGTGTACATTATATGTGATAGACGCTCATTGTCAAACCCTTTAGCCGGATGTTTAATCATTAGCCACTTCTTATTTAGTACACCAAAAGCACGTTCCACATTTTTCCTTGCTGCTTCGTGCATCGTCTTATACAATGTTCGCTTGTGATCATTCGTCCCTGGATTTTTAATGGACTTCATAATAACGAAATATTCCGGATATATCCCATCTGCAAGATAATATCACTGTTTATAAGTCACGTTGTTAGCAACGAATTCCACATCCGGTGCTCTCCCAGTTTTGATATCATTGACAATATGCGATTTACGAAAAACATTTACGTCGTTATTCATCTTGGTGACACCAAAGAACGCATGCCAAATCCATAAATCTTGGGATGCGATCGCTTCCAATAAAATGAAAGGCTTTTGCCCGTAATCACCCCTATATTGAGCTTTTAAAGCATGTGGGCAATTCGCCCATGGCCAATCTATACAACCAATGCTTCCTATCATCCCAGGAAACCCATGACTTTCGTAGTAATAAGCATAGAGTTTGTCAATGTCAGTAACCGTCGGTTTTCGCAAATACTCTGCACCATATAACTCCATGATGGCCTCACAAAGTTTTTAGAGACACTCGCGAATTGTTGACGCACCCATTCGCACACATTCGTCTAGCATATCAGGATTGACTCCGTATGTCAATTGACGAATTGACGAAGTACACTTCATCAATGGAGAAATACCAAGTACGCCCGCACAACTAGGAGTTTGTTAGAAATAAGGTGAATGATCGGTTACCTCTCGAACAATTCGTGTGAATAGTCTTTGGCTCATTCGGAAACGATCATGGAATGCGTTTATCGCCGTAACTTGGGTGATTGCAAAAATAAGCAGACACTATACAGTTATTAGCACCCAAACGATCCCTACCAATTTGGTTTCATGAGACTTTAGGTTGTGACGCTTGATAAGCCTCCCAACACTCTTCCGCAAACATCATAAACTCGCTACTAACTTCATTTTCATCATCCGAAGACAAATCGGCAATAAATAGCTCGTATGAATTAATGGTTTAAAAGTGTGAAATAAAAAGTGAAATGAGTGTGTTATTTGAGAGAATGTGTGAAAAAGTAGTGAAATGAGTGTGTTTATTTATAGTGTTTATGAAGTTTAAAAGATTTTTTTTTTTGGATTTAAAACGTTGCCAAAGGGTTTTTTTTTTTTTTTTTTTTTTTTTT
>LBNU01024375.1:40948-52487 GCA_014162995.1 Artemisia annua | reverse complement strand
TTGTATTTAATTTGATAGATATGTTTTTAATTGGTTGTACAATGTGAATAAATTATTGTACTTTTAAGTAATGGATCATGTTTTGAAACCCGGTTCGACCCGGGTGGTTCAACCGGTTGAACCGTTTCGGTCGAAAAATAGGTCGATTTAAACCAGGTCAACTTTCTAGGTTGGGTCGAAAATGGGTCAAATTAAACCGGGTCAACCCGTCGGTTTGAAGCGTCCCGGGTCAACCCGGTTTGTGTTTTAATTGGTTGTATTTAATTTGGTAGATATGTTTTTAATTGGTTGTATAATGTGAATATATCATTGTACTTTTAAGTAATGAGGTGTTTTAATAAGAGTATTAATTACATTTTATAATTTCTTTTAATAAGATTTTTCAACATTTCACATTACTTGACTTTTCACTTTTCCACTTTGACCATTTTTCCTTTATATGTAGTATAGATATAGATATCCAAGATGGATTTTGAATCATAAATAATTTGTATAATAACATACACTAGAGGTTATAATAGCGGGTTCAATGGTTCAACCATCCTGATCAATTTAAGAAGTTATATATAACTTTAAATTATCAATAAAATACTATCTTACTATCAAAATCACAAACTTTACACAAATATTTTCAACTAAGAGCATCCATAATAGTCTAAGGGGGCGTTTGGTTGGAGTAATTTCATTGAATTTGGGGGAATTTGAAATTAAAATTCCCCCAATTACCATGTTTGGTTCAAAAGAGAGGGGGAAATCTAAATAGCAAAGCAAATTAAAATTCCTTAAAATGAGGAAATTAGAATGTCTCCAAAAAGTGAGGAATTTTAATTTACTTAGAAACTTTTTTTATAAACTTTTTTTCTTATTGTTTTTTTATAAACTTTTAAATAGAATATTTAAGAAAAAAAATTTTATAAACTTTTTTTATAAATTTTTTAAACTTTTTTTTATAAATTTTTTATTAATTTTTTATAAACTTTTTTTTATAAATTTTTTATAAATTTTGTATAAATTTTTTATAAACTTTTTTTTATAAGATTTTTTGCTAAAATTTTTATAAATTTTTTATAAACTTTTTTTTATAAACTTTTTTTATAAACTTTTTTTATAAATTTTTTAAAAAGTTTTTTTATAAACTTTTTTTATAAATATTTTAAAATCTTTTTTTTTATAAATTTTTATAACTTTTTTTTTTATAAACTTTTTTATAAACTTATTTTATAATTTTTCTATAAACTTTTAAAAAAAAATATTTATGAAATTTATATTAAGAAAAATTATAAATTTCTGTCAACCAAACATGCGAAGGTATTTTAAATTCCGGAATTCTAAATTTTCAAGAATTTAAATTTTCTAGAATATAAAATTCCGGAATTCTAAATTACTCCAACCAAACGCCCCCTAAGTCTTTAATGACTTGAAACATTTAATGCATACTATATTTATTAACTAAAGATTTTGAGAAAGATTTGATGATTATCAAGTCTTTGTATAAAGCTTTTCAAAAAGCTATTGATGTGATGTAAAAAACACATCCAAAAGGCTTTTTAGCTCAGGAAAAGCTTTTGCCAATTTGACCCATTACGGGTGCTCTAAAGTCTAACCATTTGTCAAGCTATTCATTCCCTTTAAACAATTCTTCCTCAAACATAAAAATATTTTTTCTAAATTCTATGAACAGTACGGGGAAGTGTTAGATAATTATACAAAACAATTGAAATACTTTTTCAAAAGTTGTGAAAAATGAAGAAAACGAGAAAATGGCAATAATGGATCTAAAAATTCATGTTGAAGATAGCGAGAGACACATATACAAATTTGTCATCTTATTAGGTAATTATTCAAAACAACTACATCAGAAAAACATTGATAAAAATGAGAAATTAGAATTTAGAAGCGATATGCAATTGTATTTCTCAAGAGTTAAAAGTTAAAACAACTAAAAATAATTGAGAAGATAATATAAGATAATTAAGTAAATAGAAGAAGTCAAAGGCTACTCCTAAGGAGAGACAATCTCTCTAAATTCACTGCAACGTCAGCTTTCTCTCTCCAGCGACCTTCAACCGATTGGGTGCCCCAGTAAGGGCGACCAACATCAACTTTTTTTTTAAACATTTTTAACACAAACTCAAATTTCATTAATAATTAAAATGTTACATAATAATTCAAATAAAATAAAAACATTACAATAAAATTTAAATAACTTTCAAACATTACGGTAATAAAACGACTAAACTATAGTGTGATTATAACGATGCCAAATGTCTTCCACCAAATCGGCTTTGAGGTCTAGATGAGTTGTTTTGTTGCATATCTCTCTGGTAATTTCCAACGTTTCCGCATGCGTTCTTATGGGATCATAAGAACGGTGCTGATCCGCTAGAAAGAATACGGGATATATCGCTTGCTCTTCGTCCTGAATTATCATATTATGCAATATGGTATATGTGTACATTATATATGATAGACGCTCATTGTCAAACCCTTTAGCCGGATGTTTAATCATTAGCCACTTCTTCTTTAGTACACCAAAAGCACGTTCCACATTTTTCCTTGCTGCTTCGTGCATCGTCTTATACAATATTCGCTTGTGATCATTCGTCCCTGGATTTTTTATGACTTCATAATAACGGAATATTCCGGATATATCCCATCAGCAAGATAATATCCCTGTTTATAAGTCACGTTGTTAGCAATGAATTCCACATCTGGTGCTCTCCCAGTTTTGATATCATTGACAATATGCGATTTACGAAAAACATTTACATCGTTATTCATCTTGGTGACACCAAAGAACGCATGCCAAATCCATAAATCTTGGGATGCGATCGCTTCCAATAAAATGAAAGGCTTTTGCCCGTGATCACCCCTATATTGAGCTTTTAAAGCATGTGGGCAATTCGCCCATGGCCAATCTGTACAACCAATGCTTCCTATCATCCCAGGAAACCCATGACTTTCATAGTAATGAGCATAGAGTTTGTCAATGTCAGTAACCGTCGGTTTTCGCAAATACTCTGCACCATAGAACTCCATGATGGCCTCACAAAGTCTTTGGAGATACTCGCGAATTGTTGACGGACCCATTCGCACACATTCGTCTAGCATATCAGGATTAACTCCGTATGTCAATTGACGAATTGACGAAGTACACTTCATCAATGGAGAAATACCAAGTACGCCCACACAACTAGGAGTTTGTTAGAAATAAGGTGAATGATCGGTTACCTCTCGAACAATTCGTGTGAATAGTCTTTGGCTCATTCAGAAATGATCATGGAATGCGTTTATCGCCGTAACTTGGGTGATTGCAGAAATAAGCGGACACTAGACAGTTATTAGCACCCAAACGATCCCTACCAATTTGGTTTCATGAGACTTTAGGTTGTGACGCTTGATAAGCCTCCCAATACTCTTCCGCAAACATCATAAACTCGCTACTAACTTCATTTTCATCATCCGAAGACAAATCGGCAATAAATTGCTCGTAAGAATTAATGGTTTAAAAGTGTGAAATAAAAAGTGAAATGAGTGTGTTATTTAAGAGAATGTGTATATAGAGAATGTGTGAAAAAGTAGTAAAATGAGTGTGTTTATTTATAGTGTTTATGAAGTTTAAAAGATTTTTTTTTGGATTCAAAACGTTGCCAAAGGTGTTTTTTTTTTATTTTATTTTTAATGCAACAGTCACACTTGAAAAGAAAGAAAAATCCAAAAATCGTTTGTCGATCGATTCCCCACAATAGGGAGATGGAGTGGGGATCGATTGTGGTCAAGGACGGAGCCAGGATCAAATATGACTGGGTGCACAAAACCTTTTGAACCGTAATACTAGAAACACATTTCGAATGACTGGGTGCATTTAAGATGCATTTAGGAAAAATCGATGTTTTTTTTTCAAAAATTAACACTACATCCAAAAAATCCATGGAGTTCCCGGACACCCGCGGGAACCCCCTAGCTCCATCCTTGATCGTGGTTGTCGATCGTTTGTTATTACTGGAACTAGCCAAACAAAACAAGATATGTTGACGACACATATTTACTTTTTGCATTGTCTCTCTCTTAGTTCATTTATATCTACTTCGTCATACACTTAGCCTGCAACTTATCTACCATTTTTCTAACCTTCAATCATCTACTGCAAACTTGACAATCCTTAAAAAAAAATTAAACAGAAAATCTCAATCAAGTTGGGCCAATTAGGGGTAGCCGAGCACCCGCCAGCCCTCCTATTTGCTCCGCCTCTAGTCATAGGAAAGAGAGTGAGAAACATAGATAGGTTTTTATGTTATGTTAAATGTGGGTGTGGACTTCCTTTCCCAGAAACAAAGATAGGTTTTTATATAAAGGATAAAAAAATAATTGAAAAAATGGCGTGAATTAAAATATGTATTAAAAAAAATGGATGACCGTCCAAGCAGGTAACCACGTGAAAATAACTGGCAATTAACCGGTTCCATAGTTCAGAATGATTCTTTTTCTTGTTTGTTATTCATTTTAGTTATTTTGAGTAAGTAGGTAGATCATGGTCATGTGAGCGTGTTACCGAATTTCATTTGTCTTATTATCAAGTATCAAAACTTTACTATTATCTTTAATCTACTATTTCCATCTTAACTTTATTAAAGCTTTCAATTTGTGCACTTTTTTATATATGAATATTTACATTGTTAGACATCAACGAGTGTGACGACAAAAGCAATTGTTACGGGCATTGCAAGAATACAGAAGGGAGTTACGATTGCACATGTTGGCCAGGATACATTGGTAATGCTAAAACACCAGATGGATGTCGGCTTGATGCTAAAGGTTCAAAATTTCCAGTGACGATATTCACATTGGGTAACTATTTATTTAATCAAATAACCGTATCTTAAATTTTAATTGGTTAAAGATTCAATATGGCAAGTGCATGAACTCATTATGGAGACTATTACACAATACCATAAATTTTACCAAACTGGTTGATCTTTATATGACCCGACCATATTATTTTGACTTCCCGTACCTAGCTAACTACCATTAATTGAATAAATTTTACAATTATTTTTCATATAGCTCTGGTGTCTAGCTCACTAGCAATACTATGTGGTGTGACCGGAATTTTGTTTGGGATAAGAAAGAGGAAACTAAACAAGCTACGAGAAAAGTTCTTTGAGCAAAATGGTGGTGTCTTTCTGAAACAAAAGCTTAATGCACCAGGGACTGGCGAGGCAATGATTATGTTTACCACTGACCAGCTTCGAAAAGCAACTCACAATTATTCTGAGGAGCGAATTATTGGACGAGGTGGTAATGGCGTAGTGTATAAGGGAATTTTGCCGGATAAACGTGTTGTTGCAATAAAGAAGTCTAAATTAGTGGATGAAACCCAATCAGAACAATTTATCAATGAAGTTTTCATCCTTACACAAGTTATCCATCGAAATGTGGTAAAGCTTTTAGGTTGTTGTTTGGAGGAGGAGGTACCGGTATTAGTTTATGAGTTCATTTCCAATAACACGCTTTACTACCACATTCATCAAAGACCGGGACGAATGAGTTGGTTATCATGGGAGAATCGGTTGAGAGTTGCTTCTGAAGCCGCAGGTGCGCTTGGATACCTTCATTCACAAGCCATTATGCCTATCATACATAGAGATGTAAAGTCCACCAATATATTGCTAGATGAAAACTATACCACAAAAATTTCAGATTTTGGTGCTTCAAGGTTAGTCCCGTTAGATCATGATCAAGTTACTACTCTTGTTCAAGGCACTCTAGGGTACCTTGATCCTGAGTACTTCCACACAAGCCAGCTAACCGACAAGAGTGACGTATATAGCTTTGGAGTTGTCCTTGCGGAACTCCTAACGGGGCAAAAACCGCTTTGTGCAGATAGATCGAATGAAGATAAGAATTTAGCAACGTATTTTGTCAAGGCGATGAATGAAAACCGCCTATTTGAAATTGTTGAACCTAGAGTTCTACGTGAAGGAACTCTTGAGCAGTTACAAGTAGTAGGTGACTTGGTAAGGAGATGCCTTAATGTACATGGCAATGATAGACCTACAATGAAAGAAGTAGCAATGGAGTTAGAGGGATTAAAGAAGCTCAAAAGTCATCCATGGAGTCAACAACAAATAAATGAGGAAACTAGAAGCTTAATCCTAGAAGTTGAGCAATCTGATCTTTACGAGGTACCATTAATTCCAGATGGTACTAATGAATGGGAGTCTTACTCAGGTAGTAGTACTAAAATGACGTTTCAAGAAAGCAAACCGCGTTGAAGTTTCCTCCGGGTGCTTGTTCTAGTGACGAATTTGTGAGAAACAACAACTATCCGTAATTTCCCCACACATTGTTAATTTAATGTTTTAGCAGTGTTTTCTATTTAGTGCTTAAAGTTTGTTTATTTTTGTATATATATTTCATGTCTTCTAAAGTGGCTTGTGAATAGATTGAGTGGATTTATCATGTCTTACGTATATATTACCATGTAAACTAATCTTCTAGAGAATTTTCCGTAACCTTTTGGATTAGTCTTAAATAAATGTGGCTCTACCCTTGTAACAATTCGATTGTTCACATAAGTACACCAATAAATCCTACTTTGTCATTCTTACAAGACACTCATTACAATAACCAATAAATAGGTAATCGTGAACATAAAAAACTGAACGTCCCATAAGGATCCTATATATTTGAAAAGTCGTGCGGTTCTTCTGTTCCAGAACCGATACCCGCGGTTCCAGAGCAAACCGAATCGAGAATCACAATTTGCAATATCTAAGACTGAGAACCGGACTGCGTCTAAAATGCGGTTCGGGTTGGGTCGGTTCCGGTTTGGTTCTCGGTCCACATTTGCTCACCCAAGTCGCCCTGGTTATTTTGAGAAGTCATGTTTTTTTAGTTTAAAAAAGGTATACACTTTGGGTGACTGTGTCGTTTGTTGAATTTGCTCTTATATGAAAGCATGTCATGTAGCCTATATATAGTTAGTCTATGAAAGCATGTCTTGTAGCCTATATAAAGTTAGTCTGAGAACCCCTTAACAACTACAGCACTCGGGAACTATAAATTCACAAATGGAAGCCATGAAATTCCTTGTTCTGATACAAATTCCACCACTGAATCCCACACCCTCATTAACTCTACCCACTTTGCTAAGCCAGGCTGCAACCGCACATGTGGGGACTTAATTGTTCCCTACCCTTTCGGTTTCGGCAACAACTCAGAGTGTTATATAAATGAGGGATTTCGCATCTACTGCGACACTTCACTAAACGCTCCAAAGGCCACTATAGATTTAGGCGGGTTAGTAGGGTACAACTAACGTGTGGTTACGTCAGGTATCAATTTAATATATCTTCGATTTCTTAGGAATTCACAGTCACTCTCGAGACGAATGATGAGGACTATGCCTTAGTTCCACACATAAGATTAGGGGTGTCCATGGTACTGGAACCGTCCCGAAAGAACCGAGAACCGAAAATATAAAAAAAGTGGAACCAAGAACCGTCCCAAGTTCTTTGGTACGGTTCCGGTACGGTACTCGGTTCCGGTACGGGAATTTCGGTACTTTCCCACAAGAACCGAAGTGTTTAAATAATTTATTTTTTTCATCGTTGATCATTCATAAAGACATGCTAATAATGCTATAAAAATACAAATACACACAAAAATACAAATACTCGTTTACTACATATTCGAGATAAACTTACGATAGTGATTTCGAGATAAACTTACTTTATTACTGTTTGCATTAGGTGGAACTTTTGATAAACTCTTAGCTAAAGTATCATACTTGTCATGAATGACAACTTTTCATGTGCATGTTATAACTTATACTAAGGACAGAAGAGTTGACAACTAGCAACATGACATTTTTTTTAATTGAATCACAATATGTTACAAAGGATGAGATCATGACTCCAACACAAATACGAACAGTAATTTAAATAGTGGCCAAAATGATGTTACTATGAATGTGATACGTTGAAAAGATTATTGTTGGTTAGCAGGATTTGTTCTCCTTGATGGGGTCTTCGCAAAGAGTTAAATAGTGGCCAAAATGATGTTACTATGAATGTGATATTGTTTCTCAGTGTCATATTAACTTTATTTTGGCCACTGTTTAGCTCTTTGCGAAGACCTCATCTAGGAGAACAAATCCCGCTAACCAACAATAATCTTTTCAACGTATACATATACTAAAACGTGTACAAAGATTGCAAATAATCATTTTCAAAACTCAATTTGTTACTCACGTGACTCACTTTGAGACACGATACATTATCCATATTAACTTCATTTTGGACAATCATCAGTTCGTTGCGAAGCCGTCATCAAAGAGAATGCAAATCACCTAACCAACAAAATTTTACAACCTATACATATACTATAATGTGTACAAATATCGCAAAAAAATATCATTTCATAACAAGCTACAAACAATAAAAAATCTAAAAACAAACAAAAAAAAATAAAAAATATTTATTTGGTCGTGAAAATCATTTTGTTCCCGTATGTTCTTCGAGACATGACCACTTTTTCTCCTGAATTTAACACTTTGCAGACGAGTGTACTATTGTATCTAATTCTAGGAATTTTCCATTTTTAANTGCATGATTCTTTAAATAACAAATTCTATAAATTTTTAATGAAACATTCACTGAAGTTTGTATCTTTGAATGAACATGTATGAAAAATATTATGATGAAAAACATTGAGTAAAGTTTGCAAATTTATAATAATATCATAGACCGACTTTGATTAGACAATGTCAAACATGGTTCAAAAGATGACACATTTTTAGTTCAATAATTTTCGACAACATGTCTATCTAATTTTTTATTAAAAAGCAAAACGGTGGCTTGCACGAATGGCGATGCCATGTCTGCACAAGCATCGACGTTAGAGGCGCCATCGCCATTTGAATGGCACCAATTTTTAGTGTGTGTCGTTTTGTTTTATTTTGTTTTGTTTTTTTCTTTTTAGTATAAAGTGGGGTTTTTTTATGGTGTGTTATAGGAAAGAGAGGGTGTTAATTTGTTTTGTGTTACAAAAATATTATAAGGTACTCGCACAGATGGCTAAATGCACCTAGCTCTCAAAAGACAGAATCTTCAATTTAGTGAAACCACAAGTAAGGCTGAACACAATGGCGACCTGGGGCGACCCTGCCACATCAGCTTTCTCTTTTCGGTAATCTGACGACAATCAAGTTGCCACAAAAGCGACCAAGTTAAAAAAAAAATTTCAATGGTTGAAGTATTTTATTATTATCATTATTATTTTACTTTGCAATATGAAAACAAAAATTAAAAATAATTACACAAACTCTTGTGCAAAAACTCGATCAAGTAAATGACCATCTTCTTACTTTTGTCGACCCACGACCGAGCAAGACCAAAACCCCACAATGGGCGACAGAACAACGACCAACCATGACCATTTTCTCGACCGATCCATTGTGTTTAGCTAACAATTTACTCTACATGAAAATATTTTTCTGATACCACCGCTGCTGTTGAGCTGCTATCTAGATTTACAGGCAATAGGCATGAATAATAGGATGACTAAAAAATCTTTATGACTATAAATAAATAACGCTAATGCTTAGTCATCAGGTCTTGAAGAATATAGCGGGACCAAAATGATTTTCGCCACCAAATAAATATTTTTTGTTTTTCTGTTTTTTCTGTTTTTTCTGTTTTTTTTATTTAGATTTTTTTGTTTGTAACTTGTTATGAAATGATATTTTCGCGATCTTTGTACATGTTTTTAGTATATGTATAGGTTGTATAAACTTTTGTTGGTCAGGTGATTTGTGTTCTTTTTTATGAGGGCTTCGCAACGAACTAATGATTGTCTAAAATGGAGTTAATATGGATGAGGTATCGTGTCTCAAAGTAAGTCACGTGAGCGACAAATTGAGTTTGAAAATGATAATTTGCAATCTTTGTACATGTTTCAGTATATGTATACGTTGAAAAGATTCTTGTTGGTTAGCGGGATTTGTTCCCTTGATAAGGTCTTCGCAAAGAGTTAAATAGTGGCCAAAATGATGTTACTATGAATAAGATTCTTGTTGGTTAGCGGGATTTGTTCTCCCTACGCGCCGATCTATTGGAGTGCGCATTGGTGGAGGTTTCGGGAAGTTTGCGCCCTCTGTTACAAATATCTCCCTTGGAGTCTTCGTTAACGGGGTATACTTATCATTCTCTCGTCCGCCCCCTTGACTGCGGTAGCTTTTGTTACGGTTGCTACTCTGGTAATTGGATTGTCTCCTGGGTTGTTCTTGTGACCTATAGTTTGAGTAGCTGTTCTTGCTATCCGCAGCGGCGGCTTCTCCTTGGATAAAGGACCTCGTGCGCTTCATAAGTTCATCAAAGGTTTGGGGAACCCTATCGTTTAACTTTTTGATAAGTTCTNAGTTGGGCGTTCCTTGTTTAAACTCTTGTTCATGTATCAATTGGATCTTAATGCTTGAGACCTGCGCACTAAGAGAACAAAGAAAACACCGTTAGGCTTATCGTGGGATTGTATCCCACGATTATCCTCCGGCGTGAGAGTAAGTAATCGATTTTAGGGTTTTAGTGAAGAGTTAGGGTTATTAGATGATACCTCAATGAGAGCCATGATGCCCTTTATATACACACGAAATCCTTGTAGGTTTCGTGTTCCTTACTCTTCGGCGTATCCCGACTAATACGGTCTTTTGATCCTTATCCCATAAATAAAAGATCTCGTATCAAGGCCGAATATTATAAATTAGAATTTGGGCCTTTGTGAGCTCAAACCTTTATCATGATAGCCCACACGTGGTGGGCTTGGTATTAGTATCGTCCATTAGCCGGGTTCGTGACCCGAGTGCGGACTATACGTCATCAACTGTTTAGCTCTTTGCGAAAACCTCATCTAGGAGAACAAATCCCGCTAACCAACAATAAACTTTTCAACGTATGCATATACTAAAACGTGTACAAAGATTGCAAATAATCATTTTCAAACTCAATTTGTTACTCAAGTGACTCACTTTGAGAAACGACACCTTATCCATATTAATTTCATTTTGGACAATAATTAGTTCGTTGCGAAGCCCTCATCAAAGAGAACGCAAATCACCTAACCAACAAAATTTTATACAACCTATACATATGCTACAATGTGTACAAAGATCGCAAAAAATATCATTTCATAACAAGCTACAAACAATGAAAAATCTAAAAGTAAACAAAAAACAAAAAATATTTATTTGATCGCGAAAATCATTTTGTTCCCGTATTTTCTTCGAGACCTGACCACTTTCTCTCCTGAATTGAACACTTTGCAGACGATTGTACTATTGTATCCAATGCTAGGAAATTTCCATATTTAGAAGACAACATTCAATGCTAGAAAATTTCCTCTAGATTTACTTTTTACTCGATGGAGAACACTACAAAATATATTGAGTAGTTTTTTTTTTTTTTTTTTTTTTTTTTTTTTTTTTTTTTTTTTTTTTTTTTTTTTTTTTTTTTTTTTTTTTTTTTTTTTTTTTTTTTTTTTT
>LBNU01024375.1:3565-40542 GCA_014162995.1 Artemisia annua | reverse complement strand
AACTTTCCTATAACACAGTATAAAGTGAGGTTTTATGGTGTGTTATAGGAAAGTTATTAGAGACGGTGTTAATTTATTTTGTGTTTCAAAAATATTATAAGGTACTCGCGCAGATGGCTAAGTGTACCTAGCTCTCAAAAGACGAAATCTTCAATTTAGTGAAACCACAAGTAAGACTGAACACAATGGCGACCTGGGGCGACCCTGCCACATCAGCTTTCTCTCTTCGGTGACCTGACGACGACCAAGTTGCCACAGTAGCGACCAAGTTAATTTTTTTCAATGTTTAAAGTATTTTATTATTATTATTTTTTACTCTGCAATATTAAACAAAAATTAAAAATAATTACACAAACTCTTGTGCAATAACTCGGTCAAGTAAACGACCATCTTCTTTCTTTTGTCAACCCACGACTGAGCAAGACCAAAACCCCACAATGGGGCGACCGACCAACGACCGACCATGACCATTTGCTCGACCGATCCATTGTGTTTAGCTAACAATTTACTCTACATGAAAATAGTTTTGTGGTACTACCGTTGCTATTGAGCTGCTATCTAGTCTAGGTTTACAGGCAATAGGCATGACTAACATGATGACTATAAACACTTTATGGTATCCAAATTCAAACCTCACATGCCTTACTTACACTTCGATTGTACTATCACAACCCAGAGCTTCATAAATTGATAAATTGTCATGTACTTTCAACCTTTCAATTTATTTCCGGTTTCCACCTACTTTCATCGAATATTACACTTTATTAGTACGTCTATCTGATCATTGAATACCATATCAATATATCATTGAATACCATTTCATTGCATTTCTTATATAAAGGAAAGAACCAACTAACTTTCAATTTCTTTCCTCCTACTTTCATTAATTTCTTGTAGGGACTTCGAGAATCATTGAATATATCTTGAAGATTATGATTTATTATTGGTTTTGTGTTGGTAATCAAGAACCAAACAAACAAACAAATACGAACAAACGAAGTGGAAGCTTTCTTCAAATCATCAAACCAAAAACAAAACCAAATTTAAAAATACAAAACACAAATTCTAATTTAAAAGATAAAAAGAAATCTAATGTCATTGGCCTATATTTATAAGCAACCACTGACATAAACTTACCAAATCCTAAACCAACTCAAATTAGAAAATATGCCAAAAAACTACAGAGTAACATCTATCCAAAGACAAATTTAGGAAACAAACCCAAAAGTTTAAGTAACTTTCTAACAATCTTCACCGTAACTTCAACTCCGCTCGAAACAACAAACCAAACAAATATTTCTTCTTCAAATTCAAAATTTCAAATTCCAAACGCTAGAGATACTAGCCTAATTCAAAACGAACGATTAATTCCCAAAAATGATCCAAAACAAACCGAACAAATAAAAACGCCGATAAGCTTCGAAACGAACAATCAAACATTAACCGACAAATTCAAACTCGGTCAACCAAACAAACAAATTGGCTCAAACGATCTTCGGCAAACACAATCAAATTTTCGCAACCAACTTCAAAAGTCCGACGAACAAAGATTCCAAATTTCCAAACTAACAAATTTCCAACGATCGAACAAATTTCAATCGACTTGAACCAAGTCTTCAAATGCCAAATTGATCTTTAAAGTCCAAATATCAAATTAAAATTCTAATGACCCACTTATCGATAAGTATCACGCTCCAACTTCAAACTTATTATACAGATATTAAACAAATTCAAGTTAATAAATAACTTAACGAACAAGTTCTAATAATTCAAACGCCCCAAATTTGATATGGATAATAATTCTAATGATCCACTTATATGATAAGAATTACGGTCCAAATACTAATTCCAAAAGAACCGAAACTAAACAAATCTTCAATTGTTGTCACGTATACCAAATTTGTCAATCGAAGACAAATGCCAAACTAGAGTCAACTGTTATCATATTTACACAAAAGCCCATAAACTTCAAATTCAAACCCAATTTAAACAAAAGCCTAATCCCAACAAAATACCCACGTGACAGAGAAATTATCGGGTTACGATCGACCAAACAACAAACCAAATCTGTTAAGTCCCAAACACAAATTCTTTTTTTTTTTTTTTTGAAAAGAGAATTCCATTAACCAAACAAGCCAACCCGAAGACCGGGAGGCAAAACAAACAACCGACTACACTATATCATATTTACACCAATCGGACCAAGTCACATTAGCTAACTTAGCTCTAGATCAAACCCAAAGGAAACCAATAGACTTAATGTCACTAATAATCTCTTCAGGCTTCACCGATTTCCCATCAAATTTCGACTTGTTCCTCGCTCTCCAAATAGCCCAGCAGCTAAGAAGGATAATACCATGGAAAACCTTCTTCGTGGTTGCGCTTGCGCATGGTAGCGCACAACCCACTTCAATCCGATGCCTTATGGCGTCGGGGTTACATAACTATATCGGGATATGACTGTGTTAAATGGGGCGTCAGTTTTGTGGCGTGCAATGGATTTGTTTTTGTCTAAAAAAATAGACTTCAATCCGATGCCTTATGGCGTCGGGGTTACATAACTATATCGGGATATGACTGTGTTAAATGGGGCGTCAGTTTTGTGGCGTGCAATGGATTTGTTTTTGTCTAAAAAAATAGATGTTGGTTATTCTAACGGTTTAAAACTTAAATATTTATTTTTTGGGGTTTTGCATATAGAGGCTATACAAGATATGAGTTTTTTCATTAAGTCCGCTCATCCATGATAATTAATGTATAGGCAGTTCAAGTATAAGTATATTTTTATTTTTTATCAAATTTGATCAAAGTGAATAGTGACTAATGACTAAAATAACCTCAAAATTCCTGAAAGACAAAAATACCCTTGGATTGATATGGCAAAAGGTACAACTATATTAATTCAAAGCTAGGGTTTTTACTGAATAAATGTACTTCTTCTTTCTAAGAGCGTTGGGTATCATGCATACCATTAAAACGTTATTGGTATGCCACCTCAGCGCCACATCATCCACTCCCAATAACACACCATTCTCTCAAACACCCCTCCCTCATAACACACCACTAACACGTTATTGGGTCTTTTTTTCATTTCATTTTATTTAATAAAAACAAACACATTTTATTAAACACAAATTATGTATTGAGTGGTTACCATATATCCTTAAAATGCAGTGTATAACTTTTACTAGCTGATACTCCTACGTAGTATATTGTTTAAAATTAAGTTTTACAAAATGAAAGTCACTAACTATGCATATAAACAATACCCAAAGGACCTAAAATAATTATCTTTGAGAAGACTAATTTTTTTTGAAAAGAGAATTTCATTAACCAAACAAGCCAACCCGAAGACCGGGAGGCAAACAAACAACCGACTACACTATATCATATTTACACCAATCGGACCAAGTCACATTAGCTAACTTAGCTCTAGATCTAACCCAAAGGAAACCAATGGACTTAATGTCACTAATAATCTCTTCAGGCTTCACCGATTTCCCATCAAATTTCGACCTGTTCCTCGCTCTCCAAATAGCCCAGCAGCTAAGAAGGATAATACCATGGAAAACCTTCTTCGCTTTACCTCTCAACCCAACATGTTCATGGACTTCAATCAAATCCCTAAATGAGAAAGCAAAGAACCGCTGAACCCGGGTCCAACTGCAAATATGGCTCCACACGACCATGGCAACCCGGCAAGAAGTGAACAAATGCTCAACCGATTCATTGTCTTCATTGCAGATAGAGCAAGTAGCCTCCACTCCCACCATATTCCTTCTTCTAAGAGCGTCAGCTGTAGGAATTTTTGACATCTCCGCTTGCCAAATAAACACATTACACTTAGCTGGAATCCATTTACACCACTCAAGAACATAGTTATTGCTAAAATCAGACTCGCTATAAATCAATTGCCTAACCGAGCTAACACTGAAAGCCCCAGACTTATCACCCAGCCACAACCACTTGTCCCTACTACCTGACAAAACCACAAAATCCAAAACACTAACCAAAAAATCTAGCTCAGCCACTTCCTGATCCGAAGCAGGCGATCTGGCCCACCTCCACCGTTCACCCATACCGGAGCCCACCCCATCAACTACCGTACGACACTTCACCCTACATTTCTTTTCTTTTTGCAGCCGAAACAGGTTAGGACACAAATCTTTCAAAGGCGCATCACACACCCAAGGATCCAGCCAAAAAGCGATGTTCTCCCCATCCCCAACTAAACCTTTACAGAACCTCCTCAATGGCATATTAGAGATGACGGTCCTAGATATCACCTTCACAATATTATTCAACACCCCGCCCAAAGCCTGATTAGAAGGAATAAAATCCCAACATCTACCAGAACTATGCAACGCCTCAATCACTTTGGACCATAAACATCTCTTTTCCGCTTTGAACCTCCATCCCCATTTGGAGAGAAGGGCAACATTACTAATTTTTAGTTTACATAAACCGAGACCCCCCACCTTCTTAGGGATAGCAACACGGTCCCAAGCAACCCAATGTATCTTAGACACTCCACTTGAGCCCCCCCCCCCCAGAAATCTTCTAATCAAACCTTCAAGGTCATTGATTACTTTAACAGGGGCCCGATAAATGGAAAAATAGTAACAAGGAAGGCTTTCAAGCACCGCTTTTATCAGAGTTATTCTTCCTCCAATTGAAAGACATGACGCCTTCCACTTAGATAAACGAGCTTCAAACACATCATACACCGGTTTCCTTGCAAATTCTATTCATGTTTGCCCCCACCATCAAACCCAAATACTTAAAAGGAACCACACTCGCCTGACATCCCAACACCAAAGCCTCCTCCTCAACCTCCACCAAGTTCACCCCAATCCCGAACATATTCGATTTACAGAGATTAATTTTGAGACCAGAGCATATATGAAAGCATCTAAGCACTCTAACCACATTCTTAATCCCGAATTGAGACCACTCCCCGAGAATGATCGCATCGTCCGCATAGAACAAATGAGATATAGAAGGGCCTCCACGTGGAAGAGCAATCCCATTAAATAACCCGACTTCACTTGCCTTATAAAGCATACATGACAAGGCCTCCATCACGATAATAAATAAAAACGGGGATAGCGGATCCCCTTGCCTCATCCCTTTCCTGCATTGGAACTCAAACGTGGGGGCACCGTTCGCTAAAATAGAAGACCTTGCAGAAACGAGGACACCATACACCCATTCGCACCATTTTGATGGAAACCCCATTTGATTCATAATGTCAATCAGAAAACCCCAATTAACATTATCGTAAGCTTTCTCGAAGTCCAACTTAAGCAAAAAAGCTTTAACGTTCGACTTTTTGCACCAAGTTATCACCTCGTTCACTATTAACGGACCATCCAAAATAAAATTTCCTCCCAAAAAAGCTGATTGAGACTCAGAAACCATAGACCCCAGCACCTTCTTTAACCTGTTAGCCAACACTTTGGATATAATCTTACTAATAACCCCCACCAAATTTATCGGTCTGTACGTAATGATTAAGGTCCACCGGGTCCTTCACCTTCGGAATAAGAGTAATAAAAGACGACCCGCTCCCCACATTGATCCTACTCCCATCGAAAAAGAACTCAAAGATATCCTTGAAGTCTTGTTCAAAAAGGCTCTAGAAATGTTTAATGAATCTCATGTTGAAACCATTAGGACCAGGAGCCCGGTCATCACCACAGCTGAAAACCGCCTCCTTAATTTCAGTGTCCGAAAACGGTTCCACCAACATACTAGCATCCCCCTCAGATAAATACTTCAGACCCTGACACCTCACAACAGGTGTATTAGGCACCTCCTCATGAAACTTGCATCCGAAGAAATTGTAAATCTCCTTCTTAACCAGTGAGGGCTTCGAAACCCAAACACCGTTAATCGAAAGACCCGGAATGTTATTAGACGCTTTCTTGCCATTGACAATCCCATAAAAGAAAGACGAATTCTCGTCACCGTCAATAGCCCACCTAATTCTCGACCTTTGTTTCAAATCCATCGCCTTCTTCACACTCGCCTCTTTTAAAACCTTCTTACTTTCCACATAAATCCATTCTTCTTCCTCATCCAAATCTCTCTCACCCATAACCTCTTCAAGCTTACCAATATCAGCAGATGCCAAATTTTCCTCCAAAAAAAATTTAGCATCCATCTCCTCCTTCCATGATTTAATTCTAACTCTAAGGAAAGCAAACATTTTAGTCAGCTTAGTGTCTGGAGGACCATCGAATTCAAAAGACGAAATCGCCTCCTTGACCATCTCCTCATACCCATCCATCCTCAGCCACGAATTAAACACCCTAAACGGCCTAGCCCCAAAACCACTCGACTTAGACGATAAAAACAACGGGCAATGGTCCGAGAACCGAGACGGGAGAACACGAAGACACGCCTCTGGCCACTTATTGAAAAAACTAGAGCATACCAGAACTCTGTCAATTTTACTCAGCTTCCGACCGTTATCACGGATACAAGTAAACTGACTACCTTTTAAACCATACTCCAAAAGCCCAGTTCTATGTATAAACCCATTAAAATTACTTGCACAAGCATGTTTAAAAACCGAACCTTTGCGTTCTTCTGCAAACCGAACAGCATTAAAATCACCAAGGGTAACCCAAAACCCGGAGGCCGAACCCATTTCCCTTTCAATCAAACCCCATAGCTCATTTTTCGCCGCAACCCCTTGCGGCGCATAAACATTGATAACATTAATCCGATCCCCACTACCTTTAATCACACCAGACAATCTAAGAAAAAACCTGTTTTTAACCGACAAACTGAACTCCAAGACGCTAGAATCCCACATACAAATCAAACCCCCAAAGTGAGATGAAGATAGAGAGAGATGGGATGATCACTATGTGTAAAATAAGCACTTATCTTTTATTGCAAATGATCAACCAACCTCAAAGTGAGGTTATACAATTCCTTATATAGGTGTGAAGTCTAGGGCTTTTGATCTTTTACATATTTGGCCCTTAGACTTTCTAGTAATTGATAAATGAACATATAACTTCCTAAAACACTTTCTAACGCAACCTATTACACGATTCAAGAATATAATGACCGACACTTCATAATATAAAAATACAATGCTAACAATCTCCCCCTAAGTGTTGGTCATTGAAGGTTGCGTGACGTCTTCATCTTTGTCTTTAAACTTTAACATTCATTGTTCTTGACGTCTTTAGAAGTCATTAGATAAGTTATAGTTCTTTGTTCATCGTTCTTTGTTCCTTCATGCTTTGTGATCTTTGTATTATGAATTTTCTTTGTTCTTTGTTGTTGTGATCGTTCATCTGCCTTTTGTCACTGCTTCGTCTATGTAGGTTGATCGCCTTTCCAACATGCTCATACATCTTTAGTCTTTGCCATACGTACATTTGTTGTCGCTGTTCTTTCACATTGATCTTTATCACTTTACTTTGTAGATTCTTCTTTTTGGCGTAGAATCTTTCTTTGACTGTTGCTAACCTTTGATCTTTGTGAGAACTTTCCATTGACGTTGAGATGTATGTATGAGCATGTGGAAACTAGTGTGGTGGTTGTACCTGCATAAAACTTGTTAGTAATAAAGCAACCGGTACTTACAGGTTCGAAATTAGAGATCGTCAACAGCATATTGTGAAGACTTTCTCCAACCCTTACCATGGCCGTTCCTAATCGGATACCCTCGAAAGAGCTTACACAGACATACCGAAGTACACCCACGATTAGGTGAGTCGCTGGAGATCACCCCACGACTGTAGACCGTTTGGAATCCACCGAAAACACTAAGCGTAACCCACAAGAGATTACCGAAGTGACCTGCTGTCAGGGCTGTTTGATGTTGACCCTGGCAGGAGTTTCCGTTCAATCATTGAGAAGTACATAAGTAAATTCTCTCATAAACGTTCTGGCAGATTGCTAAGACCTGCGTAGGACTCTAAAGTTTACATCTGGCGTCCATTGATGTAGAACAACCAGTGTAATAATATCGTGTGTTCCTATGAGATCTTTTGATGAATCTCTTGGCTCTAGACTCAATAAGTGCACATTTAGTCGTCGGAGGAATGGAGCAGAGTACCTCCTTTTCAATATCAACACACTCGGAATGAGTGGTCAATAGATTATGCAGGGTTCTCCGTGAGAATGAAACAAGTATCTTTTGAGAGATACCCGAGTGGCTAGAAGGTTTAAGTGCAGTGCGTCACTGGGTCCATGACGTCTTGTCTTCAATACCGATGTCACCTAAGTAACAATCAGTAGCATATGAGTTGAACCCGGTGTCTGCCCTAAGGTTGAACATATGGAGGGCTCATTTCTTTTCACCCTTTCTCATTTCATTTCTTTTTCATTCTTCTACCCCTTCTTTCCCTTTCATTCTTTACTCCTTCTTTTAATCATACCTAAGGACTTCTAATTCTATCTATTAGAATTGTCCTTGGGTAGATCCCTCCGGTTCTGGCGGATCATAGGACGGTTTTTCCTAACCTTAGTCACCTTATATCACCATGACTATTGTTGCCATAAACCATTTGCTTGAAAATCTCTCAAAGTGTTTATGATCATAAAACACATTTTTGTTAACACATTGAGAGTTTTGCACTTTTTTTTGAAATACTCCCCCTTCACATGTGCTCATGAGTTATTAAGATAAATTTGCACATGTTGGGTAGAGTTGGCACTTTTTGAATTGATCCACTCTTAATAGACATATACCCGAGGGACACGTTTACGTTGTATAGTTAAAGACATCCATTATCAGCTTTTAGGTGATAACTAGCTCTAGTAACTAACTTGAAGTTGTTAACATTCCTAAAAAGGAAGTTAGACCCGTCATGGTAAACATCTAATTAAGAGTTTCTCGAATCGGTACTTTTCTACTTGGATAAATCCTTTCGAATACTAACATTTTGTTTCGTCAATTCGAGAGTCAATTCTGAGTCTGTTCTGAGTCAAGTACAAGACCTTTAAGTCTTAACTGACGAGCTCGAGATTCTGCCACAACTTTTGAACATATTTTGATCACATTTAATCACATCTTCTCCCCCTCAAAAATAGCATACCGTGATATTTTTGATATCAAATGATTAAATAAAAGCATTTGGAGAGAAAGACAGACTTTTTCGCATGAAATTGGAACATTTTCTTTTTGATTTTTATACTCCCCCTCAAAGAAAGCATATTGTTTAAACATAAAGTTTAAAATCAATTTTAATGGATTTAGAGGGAGTTTTTTTCTTTGAAATACGAGTTATGTACTGAAATGTACACAAGTCATTTTGTTTTGAGGCTAAGTGCTTAAAAAGTTTTTGAAACCTTTGTTTTTAATTAAGCACTTTCCTTTCTTTTGAAGTCCGGGTTTCGTACTGAAGTATACGAAAGCCATTGTTAAAAGGAATTTTGAGAAACGACATTTTTTAGAGAACATTTAAATGAACTCTCGCTCAAGCATACGTACATATCCGTGTCATTGTTGAATGGCATTTCTAGAAACGTACATAATATTGATTATACGAGAGACATGTCGTGAGAATAATATTTTTGGATTTTTGAATTTTATATTGTTTTTGTGTTTTTGAAAATTTTCTATTTTATATTTTGTTTTTGTTGGTTTTTCAAATTTTGTATTTTGTTTTTTTCAAAAATATTTACAGCGAAGCGGTTTTGAAAAAGTTTTTCAAGAGGATTCGAGAAGACGTTCTAACTCCTCAGGGGTTAGGCTTCGCATGCCAATTCGTCGAACTAATTCGTCAAACCTTTCTTTTGGAAGGGCTTTAGTAAATAGATCGGCAAGTTGATAATCCGTCTTAACGAAATGGATTTCAACAGTACCCTCTTCTACGTGCTCTTTTATGAAGTGGTAGCGGACTCTAATATGCTTCGTCTTAGAATGATGCACGGGGTTGCACGAGATGGCTATGGCACTTTTCGAGTCACAATACATAGGTATGCGGTCGAAATGAAAACCATAATCTGTGAGCTGTGTCCGCATCCAAAGAACTTGGGCACAACACGCAGATAGAGACACATACTCGGCTTCCGCGGTTGACAGTGTAGTGCAATCCTGTTTCTTAGACGACCAGCTGACCAGTTTTTCACCCAAAAATTGTGCTCCGCCTGATGTACTTTTTGCTGTAACTTGATCACCTGCATGGTCGGCATCTGAAAATGCTGTTAGATTAAACCCCGAATCCTTCGGATACCAAAGTCCCATGTTAATGGTTCTTCGAAGATACCGAAAGATCCGTTTAACCTCTTTGAGGTGAAGTTCGGTAGGCTTTGCCTGAAACCGTGCTAAGAGACAAACAGCAAATTGAATATCTGGTCGACTAGCAGTTAAGTACATGAGAGAACCAATCATACTCCGATATTTCTTCGGATCTATGGGTTTCCCGAATAAATCAGCACCAATTTTCGGTGAAGTGACCATTGGAGTACCAACAGAGTCACAATCTTCCATGCCATGTTTCTTTAAAATCTCAATTGTATATTTAGCTTGATTGATAAAAATACCACTAGGGGACTGATGTACTTGTAAACCAAGAAAGAATTTTAGTTCCCCCATCATGGACATTTCAAATTTGCTTTTCATGAGATTTTCAAATTGTTTTGAAAGATTAGGATTGGTTGATCCAAAGATGATGTCATCGACATAAATTTGAACAATTAAGATGTCATCTTTGTGTTTTTTAGTAAACAAAGTTTTATCAACCGTTCCTGTGGTGAAATTGTTTTTCAGCAAGAAAGAAGACAGTTCGTCATACCACGCCCTTGGAGCCTGTTTCAAACCATAAATGGCTTTCTTAAGCCTGTAGACGTAGTCTGGATGTTCTTTGTCGACGAATCCCTCTGGCTGCGTCACATACACTTCCTCTTTCAAAGTTCCATTCAAGAACGCAGTCTTAATGTCCATCTGATAGACGGTGATGTTTTTGTGAGCGGCATAAGCTAAGAAAATCCTGACTGCTTCAAGTCTAGCAACGGGCGCGAATGATTCTTCGAAATCTATCCCTTCTTCTTGCGGATATCCTTTAGCCACAAGACGAGCTTTGTTGCGGATTACAGTCATTTCTTCATCCAATTTGTTCTTCCACAACCATTTGAGATCAAGAACACGTTTCTCAAGTGGTCTGGGTACAAGTTCCCAACTATCGTGTAAATTGTATGAAAGAATTTCATCCTGCATCGCTTCAATCCACGGGTATTCTGCCATTGCCTCTCGAATGTTCTTAGGTTCTTTCAAACTTAAAGCACAGATGTAGATACATAATTCGAGATCGGTGGCAAGCTGTCTCCTCGTCTGAACTGGCCTGGATGGTTCACCAATGACATGTTCGATTGGATGGTCTTTAGTCCATTTGAGTGTAGAAGGGTACCTTGAATTCAACATATGCGTGTTAGATGGTTCATGTAACCTCGAAGAAGATGATTCAGATTCAGAAGCAAACGGGTTTTCAAAAACTTCTTCTTCTTCGTCTAACGTAGCATTTTGTTGTGAAGATTCTCCTTGAAAAGTTGAATTTTGGTTTTGCTCATCAACTCTTGGTAGAACAATTTCAATCACTGTAGATGCTGGAGTAGATGTTGAGGGAGTTGGTGCTTGAGTTTCGACAGTTGTTGATGCATCTTGTGTTTGTGGTGGTGGTGGTTGTTGATGTTGAGCGGGTGCAGCGGAATGTTGTTTAGATGCATTTGTCGAATTTCCACCATAATATTCATCAAACATGAACTCGAAGAAGTTTTTCAGTTCTTGACTTGTCGGTTTATCTGGTGTAGTTGACTGAGCTCCATTAGGTACGAGTCCTAAACTGATATGTCCAGAAGTCTTTCTGTTAGGTTCGGGTCCTAATCCGGAATGATTAGAAGCCATTGGATTATACGGTTAGGATGTCTTGAGTAGAAGCCTGAACACTTGAGCACATATTAGGTGGTTGCAGTTATTCTTGTTGCCTCCTTTTGATATGGCGATAAGTTTATATTTGTCTTTTTCATAGTATCGAGAATACAAGAGGGTGCATGTTGAAATGCATCATGGTCTAACACCATTTGAAAGTTGTTGATTACATTGGTTTTCGTGTAAATATTTAGGACATTTGTAAATTGGAGCTTAGGCACTTTTAACTACCCGTGTAGTACTCCATGCTTACTAAAAGATATAGTTAGATTGATTGTCATGTCTATTTTTCACCGGTGATTAGCCTTGCATTAGGCCACTCGTAATCCAAGCAAAGTATTTATAGTTATAATATATCTTTTCTGTGGCTCATTATAGAGAGATTTCACAATGAGAATACTAGTTTAAAACCCTAACACACGGGCTGTCTCAGTATTTATTTTATTTTTTTCAATTCAAAAGAAAATATGTTACACAACTTAATTATTTAATAACAAATGCTATCGCGTGTATTGAATTACATAACTTACAACTACTTATAAAATGTTCTTGATACTTGATCATCGACATTTTAAGTAGATATTCTATTAAATATAAAAAAATAACTCATAGTAACTCAAATTTAACCCATCCACTTACATCTTAACTCTCAACATAAAATACACTAACAATGAGCAGCACAATAATTAACAAAAGAAAGTATGTTTTTATCTTCAAACCACACTCAACGTCATCTTCATCATTCACCCACCCTTATACCTTTGGTTAAATGGACTAAAAGAACGTACATACACAAACAGCAGTTGCTAAGATAAAGTTCCGCATCAATAATAGAAGCAGAAAGATTAGTGTTCTTGTAACCCAAATCACTATTTGGGATTGTTTTCATAAATTGAAACAACTCAGAGTGTTATATAAATGAGGGATTTCGCATCTACTGTGACACTTCACTAAACACTCCAAAGGCCACTATAGATTTAGGCGGGTTAGTAGGGTACAACTAACGTGTGGTTACGTCAGGTATCAATTTAATATATCTTGGATTTCTTAGGAATTCACAGTCACTCTCGAGACGAATGATGAGGACTATGCCTTGGTTCCACACATAAGAAGAGATAATCTGTATGTGGGTGGTATATGTGTAAAGGGCGGGCCCATTTACACATTTCAAGATTTCAAAAAGGATTTTGAAGAAGCAACATTAGACTTAAACTACACGGGTAACTGATGCTAGGCGTATAGCCGAAGGACGATTTTCATAGTTTCTGCAAGCTCCTCAAAATGATGCTAGGCGTATAGCCAAAGGATGATTTCTACAGCGTTACAAGCTCCTCAAAGTGATGCTAGGTGTATAACCGAAGTGTGTGAGTCCTTTATTTTTGAAGTGTATGCAAAGAAGCTTTATCACATGGTTTGTTGCAAAACTAATCCACATGCATCTATAAGTATATGTGAACATGAGAATATATACTACGTAAAAACAGAGTTCTTGTGAAAAAAAGAAGCTATTCTAGCTAAATGAATGAATTTACGTTACACTAGTAATTTTGGGCCTTTAAGTTTGGGCTTTATACACTAAGCTATAACGTTCAGTAAAAAATTTCTTACTGGGGTTGTATTATTGTATATTATCAATTGAAGATAACCCAACAAAAAAACAAGCATATACTATGTTTTCGAACTATATCACAAAGTTACCACTGGATTTATTACTGTTTGCATTAGGTGGAACTTTTGATAAACTCTTAGCTAAAGTATCATACTTGTCATGAATGACAACTTTTCATGTGCATGTTATAACTTATACTAAGGACAGAAGAGTTGACAACTAGCAACATGACATTTTTTTTAATTGAATCACAATATGTTACAAAGGATGAGATCATGACTCCAACACAAATAAGAACAGTAATTTAAAACACATGACTCCAACACAAATACGAACAGTAATTTAAAACACAACGATATTGATCTATTAGAGAAGATCAAAGACTTTCTTCATGTCCTTTATTGGATGACTTACTCTACAGGGACAGAAGAGTTGACAACTAGCAACAGACATCTAGTTTTCCTCCTTCTTCTTTGGACGGTCAACAACTGACTTTGCCAATCTCGTTTCCTCCTTCTTCTTTGGAGGGTCAAGCACTGACTTTGCCAATCTCACAGAATGGTGAGTGACGGTGTATGAACTCCCTATTTTTATGTCTCCTACTACCACCCCATCTTCCAAATTATGTCCTTTGACCTCATATGTGACCTTCCACTGATGGTCTTTGAGGATACCACAGGTTACCAAATTAGGGCGCATCCTAAAATATGTTTTCTCATTTACAGGGAAGCTATGTGACAGGACTACCTTATCATCCCCATTGAAATACCTTTCATCATACACGGTCACGACAATCTCCCCCTCAGCATTAATGATACATGGAGAATAGTCAATGTTAATGCTACTTAATTGAACCCACTTTTTTCCGAGAAAGAGAACTTTTAACTTATCAGTCATGCATGTTTTGGGAGTAACTTCTTGGACTTCCTGAGTAGTTAATCGAGCCATTAATGTTGGAAGGGAAGANACTGTTTGCATTAGGTGGAACTTTTGATAAACTCTTAGCTAAAGTATCATACTTGTCATGAATGACAACTTTTCATGTGCATGTTATAACTTATACTAAGGACAGAAGAGTTGACAACTAGCAACATGACATTTTTTTTAATTGAATCACAATATGTTACAAAGGATGAGATCATGACTCCAACACAAATAAGAACAGTAATTTAAAACACATGACTCCAACACAAATACGAACAGTAATTTAAAACACAACGATATTGATCTATTAGAGAAGATCAAAGACTTTCTTCATGTCCTTTATTGGATGACTTACTCTACAGGGACAGAAGAGTTGACAACTAGCAACAGACATCTAGTTTTCCTCCTTCTTCTTTGGACGGTCAACAACTGACTTTGCCAATCTCGTTTCCTCCTTCTTCTTTGGAGGGTCAAGCACTGACTTTGCCAATCTCACAGAATGGTGAGTGACGGTGTATGAACTCCCTATTTTTATGTCTCCTACTACCACCCCATCTTCCAAATTATGTCCTTTGACCTCATATGTGACCTTCCACTGATGGTCTTTGAGGATACCACAGGTTACCAAATTAGGGCGCATCCTAAAATATGTTTTCTCATTTACAGGGAAGCTATGTGACAGGACTACCTTATCATCCCCATTGAAATACCTTTCATCATACACGGTCACGACAATCTCCCCCTCAGCATTAATGATACATGGAGAATAGTCAATGTTAATGCTACTTAATTGAACCCACTTTTTTCCGAGAAAGAGAACTTTTAACTTATCAGTCATGCATGTTTTGGGAGTAACTTCTTGGACTTCCTGAGTAGTTAATCGAGCCATTAATGTTGGAAGGGAAGAGAGAGTAAGAGTGGAATGCTTTCTGTGTTTCATTAAGACCTCATAAGGCAACATATATATAGGAGTACATAGACTAATCTAGAATGGGCTTCCAATACAAAATATAGACTAACATGTCTGATAACGTTTTCTCGCAGTTCGAGCGACAAAATCGTGAAAGCTTAAACTGGAGTTGTAAACTAGAAAAGAAAAGAAAAACAAAACATTAACGTAATAAAAACATAACTTTAGTCGACTCGGGTCGGCTAATTCGACTGATAACAAAACCGTACCAACGATCACCTTTAAGGACCGATACCAACGGTCAACAACTGGTAACAAAACCATACGAACATCGACTAATAAAAAAACAATACAACAAACTAAAAATCCAAATAACCAAACACAAACAGTAAGGCCATACGAAACTAACTTCCATCACTTTTCTTTTTTTATTATTTATTTATTTATTTTAATTGTAAACATGTAAACTTGTATTATTTGATTATGCTAATGAGTTACAAGAGTGGTGTATATAAAACACACTGATGGGGCTAACAGCACACGGTACCTTAACATACTTCCCACGTTAAAGCTTCACATCGCGTTAATGGTGCGTTAACCACACCCTGGTCCGGCGTTAATATATCGAGACCAAAAACATCAACACGTGTCGAAATTTGAACAAAAGAAGAACCAAAGTAAAATAATAATAATAATAATAATAATAATAATAATAATAATAATAATAATGAGGTCTTGAAGAATATAGCGGGACCAAAATGATTTTCGCAACCAAATAAATATTTTTTGTTTTTCTATTTTTTCTGTTTTTTTATTTAGATTTCTTTTGTTTGTAACTTGTTATGAAATTATATTTTTGCGATCTTTGTACATGTTTTTAGTATATGCATAGATTGTATAAACTTTTGTTGGTTAGGTGATTTGTGTTCTTTTTTATGAGGGCTTCGCAACGAATTAATGATTGTCTAAAATGGAGTTAATATGGGTGAGGTACCGTGTCTCAAAGTGAGTCACGTGAGTGACAAATATAGTTTGAAAAAATTGAGTTTGAAAATGATAATTTGCAATCTTTGTACATATTTTAGTATATGTATACGTTGAAAAGATTATTGTTGATTAGCGGGATATGTTCTCCTTGATAGGGTCTTCGCAAAGAGTTAAATAGTGGCCAAAATGATGTTACTATGANTTTAAGGACTGATACCAACGGTCAACAACTGGTAACAAAACCATACGAACATCGACTAATAAAAAAACAATACAACAAACTAAAAATCCAAATAACCAAACACAAACAGTAAGGCCATACGAAACTAACTTCCATCACTTTTCTTTTTTTATTATTTATTTATTTATTTTAATTGTAAACATGTAAACTTGTATTATTTGATTATGCTAATGAGTTACAAGAGTGGTGTATATAAAACACACTGATGGGGCTAACAGCACACGGTACCTTAACATACTTCCCACGTTAAAGCTTCACATCGCGTTAATGGTGCGTTAACCACACCCTGGTCCGGCGTTAATATATCGAGACCAAAAACATCAACACGTGCCGTAATTTGAACAAAAGAAGAACCAAAGTAAAATAATAATAATAATAATAATAATAATAATAATAATAATAATAATAATAATAATAATAATAAGGTCTTGAAGAATATAGCGGGACCAAAATGATTTTCGCAACCAAATAAATATTTTTTGTTTTTCTATTTTTTCTGTTTTTTTATTTAGATTTCTTTTGTTTGTAACTTGTTATGAAATTATATTTTTGCGATCTTTGTACATGTTTTTAGTATATGCATAGGTTGTATAAACTTTTGTTGGTTAGGTGATTTGTGTTCTTTTTTATGAGGGCTTCGCAACGAATTAATGATTGTCTAAAATGGAGTTAATATGGATGAGGTACCGTGTCTCAAAGTGAGTCACGTGAGTGACAAATATAGTTTGAAAAAATTGAGTTTGAAAATGATAATTTGCAATCTTTGTACATATTTTAGTATATGTATACGTTGAAAAGATTATTGTTGATTAGCGGGATATGTTCTCCTTGATAGGGTCTTCGCAAAGAGTTAAATAGTGGCCAAAATGATGTTACTATGAATGAGATATTGTTTTTTCAGTGTCATATTAACTTCATTTTGGCCACTGTTTAGCTCTTCGCGAAGACCTCATCTAGGAGAACAAATCCCGCTAACCAACAATAATCTTTTCAACGTATACATACACTAAAACGTGTACAAAGATTGCAAATAATCATTTTCAAACTCAATTTGTTACTCACGTGACTCACTTTGAGAAATGACACCTTATTTATATTAACTTCATTTTGGACAATCATCAGTTCGTTGCGAAGCCCTCATCAAAGAGAACGCAAATCACCTAACCAATAAAATTTTATACAACCTATACATATACTATAATGTGTATAAAGATCGTAAAAAATATCATTTCATAACAAGCTACAAACAATAAAAAATCCAAAAGTAAACAACAATATATATATATATATATATATATATCTGATCTCGAAAATCATTTTGTTCCCGTATGTTCTTCGAGACCTGACCACTTTTTCTCCTGAATTTAACACTTTGAAACGATTGTACTATTGTATCCAATGCTAGGAAATTTCCAATTTTAGAAGACAACATTCAATGCTAGAAAATTTCCTCTAGATTTACTTTTTTTTTTTTTATTATATTACGTATATTATTAAATATAGTTACGTTTTACTCTTGGATTGCAAATACGTTGCATGACTTTAAATAACAAAATTCCATACTGTGTGCAGACTCTTAAATTAACAAATCCAAATTGTAAATGAAACATTCACAAACTGTATCTTGATAAACATGTAGTGAAAAAATTTACTACAGGCAAGGTATGGATGTTGATTATGTTCTGCTCTGATTGCTTCGTGAGACGATTCCAAGCTTGAGTTTATCGGTGCACTAATAAGGGACACCGTCCCCTCGTAAAGCCCAAAAAACACTGGCGAGTGCCCTTTTTAGGAAATTGCAAGGATAGAAGTTCTTTTGACATACTGTGAGACGAAGCTGGGTTTTGAGTTCTACGCCACCACATATCAGGATTCTATTAGCATCCCCATAGACGGGCTAGGTACATATGCACCGGTGAATATCGTACTACCTGTAAGACGCTAGATCTCATTACTTCCGGTGATGAATAATTCCCTGTTTGTCCAAGGCATGTTTGGATTCCCTTTGGAACATGCGTTCATTGTATAAGAGCTCCGAGCGTCAAGTACAGACATGATTGTTAGAGACCCTTTGATGTATGTAGGCGTGCCGATCTCGCCAGAAAGAACGCCTGGAAACTTTTGACGACCCGTTGGATGGGAAGATCTACCATAGACCCGCTGACATTTTGATTTTGGATGGGTCGGAGGAAACATGCGTGTGACTCGACCGCGGTCTCTCCTTTTCCTCGTGGGGGAGAGCGGGTTTACAGCTGGCATGCCGCTTTGAAAAGCCGCCTCGCAAAGTGACAAAACACGAGAAAGCTGCATTGAAAATCAAACTGTATTATTCTCGTTTGATACATTTGTGGTTTCTTGCACCTAGCGGAACTACTCAACAGATCCAACGAGTATGAAACAGAATGTATGACAACATAGATCCAACTGAATGTATGTCAAAAGCAGTTAGCTGCAATCAAAAAGCTAGCGGCAGCTTGTGCCATTATCGGCTCAACTATTGTCAATATTCTATTTTGATGAAATAAACCGAATTATCACAAACAAAAAAAAAAAAAAAAAAAAAAAAGTTTGCAACTTATAATAATAGAGTTAATTACATAAATCGTCCTTGTGGTTTGCTGATTTTTACGGATCTTGTCCCTGTGCTTTTTTTTAAGCGGGTTTGGTCCCTGTAGTTTTTGATTTTTACGGACCCTGTCCAAATTTTAACCCAACTCCTAACGATCGTTAAAAAGGACCTAACTTGTAACGTGAGTGCTAACCTTCTAATTTGGGTTTTTCTTCTCAAAATACAAACCACAAGGACGATACATGAATCGTCCTTGTGGGTTTGTATTTTGAGAGGGAAAACCTAAATTACAAGGTTAGCTCTCACGTTACAAGTTAGGTCCTTTTTAACGATCGTTAGGAGTTGGGTCAAAACTTGGAAAAGATCAGTAAAAATCTAAAACCACAGGGACTAAACCCGCTTTAAAAAAAAGCACAGGGACAAGATCCGTAAAAATCAGCAAACCACAATGACGATTTATGTAATTAAATCTTAGACCGACTTTGATTAGACCATGTCAAATATGGTTCAAAAGATGACACATTTTTAGTTCAATAATTTTCTGACAACATGTCTATTTAATTTTTTTTTATTAAAAAGCAAAACGGTGGCTTGCACGAATGGCGACGCCATGGCTGCACAAGCATCGACGTCACAGGCGCCATCGCCATTTGAATGGCACCAAATTTTAGGTTTTTCTTTTCCTCTCTCCTTTTAGTATAAAGTGAGGTTTTTTTTTTGTGTTGTGTTATAGGAAAGTTATTAGAGACGGTGTTAATTTGTTTTGTGTTACAAAAATATTATAAGGTACTCGTGCAGACGGCTAAGTGCACCTAGCTCTCAAAAGACGGAATCTTCAATTTAGTGAAACCACAAGTAAAGCTAAACACAATGGCGACATGGGGCAACCCTGCCACATCAGCTTTCTCTCTCCGGCGACCTGACGACGACCAAGTTGCAACAGTAGAGACTTGCAATTTGACCATACCACAGGGACTAAAAATGCAATTAACTCTAATTCTAATGATATGTTAGGTTTGAAGCACAGTTGGTGCGTTTGTTTTCTCCTAGTTTTGGGCTGAGATGTGAAATTCACCCACATTCGTTGCAATTAATTATTTTTTGGAGTAATATTTACCGCAAAAACTTTAAAAAAATAATAAATAAAATAAAATTGATGTAAGGGATGTCTTTATTTTATTAAAGTTAATTTGAACTTAACCGAGTAAATTCCAGTAAATTTAACACTTTGCATAAGAGTGTACAATGGGCATCTAATGCAATTAGTGAGTGTGAAACGAAACGAGCGTCTCCATTTTAATTCAATGCTAGGAAATTTCCTCAACATTTACTTATATATCATACAAATTTTTACATGTGAACAAAGCTTATATATACCAGAACTTAAAGAATGTGAACACGCGGGTAGTCTTTCATATAGAACATTTTGACTGAAATTGACTTCATTTTGACTGAAATTTACTTCATTTAGACTGAAATTTACTTCATTTAATGTATCTTTTATGAGGACTATTTTCTTATTAACTTCAGTTCTATAACCAATGTTTTAAGTGTATTGAAATGTTATAAGTTACCAAATAGCACAGCTGGGGTGAAGCTTACTTGTAAAATTAGCAATTGAATTTGACTATCTGAGGCTCTTTCTATTTTTTTGGTAACCTATCTTTTCGCTATTCGAACGATAAACTTTATAAAAATTTGTTGTATCATATAAGCTAAATTTGGTTAACTAGTTACTATTTCATAGGTGAATAGGTGATTCAACTACATGACATTCATGTTGAGAAGTAGATGAAAAAATTGTTAAAAGCAGCTTTGCTTTACATGGTGTATTTTGTTTATTCCGGGTGGTGAGATCTCATGTGATCTGTGTTAACCTTTTGTCACAAACTGTCCATCGATGTTTCTATTTCATTGGTTGCTTGTTGTCAATATGGCTTAACCAACTTTCTCCCAAATATCATTCCATACGACCCAAGAAACGTGACCCCCTTAGAAAATCGTTACTTTGCATTTATCAAAAGAGATTATAAACATATGATCAATCCTTAAATTACGGGGTCACATCTGTATGTAAAACCAAACAATACAACTGATTACCAAGGCCTAACAATATAGTATTAGACAAACTACTTATGCATTACTTATTGAATGATAGAGCATAAGCATATTTAAAACTACTTATCCATTGTTTGAAACAGTATAAAAGTCGGCCAAGCTGTAAATTGTTCAATACCCCGCCCACAGCACTGACCACTATGGTGCAAAAGACTATCAAGACCCTCCACCTGCGGCCCTTTTCGACCCGAAGAACTCACCAAATGGTCTTTTTACCGAGCCATAATAGCCGAGTTCATTGCCACAATGGTGTTCCTGTACATCACTGTCTTGACTGTCATCAGTTACAGGTCCCAAGTCGACCCCGCCCACAGCACTGACCAATGTGGTAGTGTTGCAATCCTTGGTATCACATGGGCCTTTGGGGGCATTGTTAGGATTAGGGATACATAATCATGGGGCAAAAGGGAGCAGACCAGCAGCACAAGCACAAAGATCAGAATATTGGGCAAAATCTTCTATTTTATTTATGAAGTGAAGTCTGAGGTTACAAGTTGTGTTTAATCCTGTATATAACTAAACAACTGACATACAAAACCGACTTATAAGTTTCCTGATATTTCTTAGGCTACTAACAAAATGACCAAAATACCCTTACTACTAATATTACCAAAATGCCCTTAGGAGGTGAAGTTACAATATCTAACAATCTCCACCTTGATTTCAACTCCTAAGTAACACCATATCTCCAATTTTGAGCAAATCCAAAACAGTAGCGAAACTTGCTCAAAGGAACTGATGGTTGTAATGAAGCTTTTCAACTTACAACCAAATTTCCAATGGTGAAAATATAAGGATCTTCTAGCATCAAGATCCGCAACATATCCAAATCTGAGTAGCAGGCAACCAAATATTCACGTTCACCACTGTAAATGAGACCAACATCACAGGTCGTGAGTTAAACTCCTCCACCTGCTTCAAATCAAATTCAAAGTTCCAAAGGCTAGAGATACTAGCCAATTTCAAATCAAACGATCGATCCCAAAAGCTATCCGAAACAAAATCGATCCAAAGCAAATGCCGATATCTTCAAAACGAACAATCAAATGTTAGCCGACAAATTCCAAACGGCTAACCGAGCAAACAAGTCGGCTTAAACGATCTTCACCAGTGAAAATCAAATTCAGGCAACAAACTTCAAAAGCCCGACAAACGAAGATCCAAAATTTCCAAACTGACAAATTCCAATCGATCGAACAAACTTCAAACGACTTGAACCAAGTCTTCAAATACCAAAATCGATCTTCAAAGTTCAAATACCAAATTCAAATTATAATGACCCACTTATTGATAAGTATTACGGTCCAACTTCAAACTTATTATCCGTATCAAACAAGCTAATATATAACTTGACGAATGAGCCCTTAATAATTCAAAGACTCCAAATATGATATGGATAATAATACCAATGACCGACTTATTCAATAAGAATTACAGTCTAAAGACGAATAAATTCCATAGCAAATACAAAATCAAAACAAATATTGACCGAGCCTTCAAACCTACGATTTCCGGTTTCCAAAACAATTCCTACCAATTCCATTAAGGTCACATCAAATAGCTCCACCATAACTGATTATTCCAAAACTCAAAACATAAATCAACGGGCAAACCCGAAATCCAAAATTCAGTCGCCAACTACCAAACGAAAAACAAAGAACTAACAAATATTGGCACAATTCCAAAAATCCCATACTCAGATTCAAAGCCAACTTAGCCAAAGCCCCAAATTCAAACCCAATAACTAATTCAAAACAATCAGTAGTTCCAATGGCATGATTATTAGTACGAAAAGCAAGGCCCGAATTCCAATATAAGCCCATGACAAATTCTAAACCAAAATCGGTCCTAAGCAATATCAAGTCGATCAAACAAAAAATCCCAAATCACAAACCCAATATCGATTCAACAAAAGTTCTAACTATCCCTAATCCCAATCAACAAACACCTTCAACATATCAAACTAGCATAAGCTAAAAATGATTGAAACAAACCTGTTGTTTTCAAAACTGACCGACAACAACCACTAAACACCAAACAAATTCAGACTTGATGTCATCTTCAAATTGAACGAATCAACATAACACCAACCAGAAACAAATCCAAATGATATCAAGATATTGAATCTTGAAATCAACCAAAAGAGCTGATGTCGATTCAGAAACCCAAAAGAGTTGCAGCTTGCTTCAATCGATCGAGTGGCTCTGATACCAATTTGTTAGGATTAGGGATACATAATCATGGGGCAAAAGGGAGCAGACCAGCAGCAAAGCACAAAGATCAGAATATTGGGCAAAATCTTCTATTTTATTTATGAAGTGAAGTCTGAGGTTACAAGTTGTGTTTAATCCTATATATATCTAAACAACTGACATACAAAACCGACTTATAAGTTTCCTGATATTTCTTAGGCTACTAACAAAATGACCAAAATACCCTTACTACTAATATTACCAAAATGCCCTTAGGAGGTGAAGTTACAATATCTAACAGGCATGATATTTGTCCTTGTTTATTGCACTATATGCTGGTATCTCAGGAGGACACACTAACCCTGATGTTACATTCGGGCTGTTTTTGGCTAGGAAAGTAACACTACCAAGGGCATTTATGTACATTGTGGCTCAATGTTTGGGTGCTATTTGTGGCTGTGGTCTTGTTAAGGCTTTCCAAAAGACTTACTATCATAATTATGGTAGTGGTGCTAATGAGCTTGCTGATGGCTACAGCAAAGGAACCGGTTTGGGTGCTGAAATCATCGGTACGGCAGTACCTTTATTCTTGTTTACATCGTCTTCTCTTAAATGCGTGAAATTCTTTGGTTTGCTTGGTTTTTAATGTGCCCAAAGGGTTTACTTTCAAGTTCTATTTAATACAAAAGTTATAAACTACAGATAGTATATATCCTCTTTCACAGTAGCAGTAGCAGTAGCAATACCATGTTCAATCAAAACCATGCATCTATATGACATAACATAGGTACTCGACCGACTTCGGATTACTATATAATAGTTAGGAAAAACAAAATTAGATCAGCAGTGTCGTAGCATATCAAAAGTCCAAACATTTAGAGTAAATGCAAGTCTTAATTAACTGCCTAATCACATGCAACTTTTTACTAAATTCGTTGGTCAAATTTCAGAATTTAGAAATTGCTACCGAGTTTTTGTGACCTGTGGATAGTTCCTCGGCAGAGACTAAAAGGATTCCATTCATATCTAAACTGAAGCAAACCTCTAGTTCCGACTTCCCATTGGGACCTGGCGTAAGGCCATCAAAGGTGAACTTGCCAAGTAACTTGTTGTCCTTAACTTTGACCCCCTCACCCTGATACACAGAGATAGATACTCCTGACGCGTAGTTGATTGCAAAATGTCTTTTCTTCTTGCTTGTGGGTATGCAAGTGTTCCTGGGAACAACAACAGACATGTTACCCCATACACCATTAATCTGGATTTCTATTCCTAATGAGAGGGGAGTCACATCCTGTAAGACAATATCTCGCACCACGTTATAATCATTTCAACCTAACCTTGAGGCCAAGATTGCAGCACCAAATGCAACAGCCTCATCTCCGTTCATACTCTTGTAAAGTGTCTTCCCTTCAAAATACTCTTCCACCATTCGTTGTACCTTTGGAATCCTACTCGAACCCCCAACAACAACCACCTCATCCACATCCTTCTTCATTCCCCCATCAAACAAACATTTTTCGACTAGCTGAACACATTTTGTAAAATAAGTTGCATTTAGTTCCTCAAATTTGGCTCTGCTGACTTTGATTGAAAAGTCATTGCCCTCGTACAAGCAATCAATTTCGATTGGAGCAAAGGTAGTTGACGACAAATCCCTCTTTGCTTTCTCACAAGCAACTTTCAGCCTCGCCATTGCTCTTGGATTCTCTCTTAGGTTGACCTCCCTGTGTTTTTTCTTAAATAATTGTAAGCAGTAATTCACAAGTGTTGCATCGAAATCCTCACCACCTAAATGAGTATCGCCTCCAACAGCTTTGACATTAATGTCACCTGTTTTACTAATGGTCAAAAGAGATACATCAAAGGTTCCGCCATCCAAATCAAACACCAAAACATTTTTATCCTTGACCCATTGTTTGTCACCGAAATTGTCCACACCATATGCGATTGCAGCAGCTGTAGGCTCATTTAACAAACGCAAAACATTGAGGCCCGCAATAGTTCCTGCTTCCTTTGTTGCCTCTCGCTGTTGGTTGTTAAAATAAGCAGGAACAGTGATCACAGCATCTGTTACCTTCGTTCCAATATACTCTTCTGCAGCCTCTTTCATCTTCTTGAGAACCATAGCAGATAATTCTTCGGGTTCATATTGTTTATCTTCTCCCTTGTACTTAACTACAACTGTTGGCTTCTCTGAAGGCCCTTTAATGACCTTAAAAGGCCACGACTCCATGTCATTCCTCACTTGAGGATCACCGAATCTACTTCCAATCAAACGCTTGACATCTCATAATTTAAAAGCTTATGGTTAGCAACCCAAAAGGTTGGCGTCACTATTTCTGTGATTCTTTAGTTCCAAGAGAAATCGTAAAAAAAAAAAGAAATAAATAAATAAATAATAATAATAATAATAATAATAAATAAATAAATAAATAAATAAATAAATAGAAAGATTTACCAAACACAGTGTTAGTAGGGTTCCTAGCAATTTGGTTTTTTGCACCTTCGCCTACAAGTATTACTGAATCAATGAAAGCTACATAAGACGGGGTGATCTTGTTTCCCTGTTCATTAGGTACGACCTCCACCCGATTTTTTCTGTTCATCCATACAGCAGCACATGAATATGTCGTTCCAAGATCAATACCAATGGCTGCTCCTTTAACTTTTTGAGACATTGTTCAACCTGCAATGAAACAAAATACAGAGCAGGATTTAAATCGAGACAAATTCATACAACAAAAATATGAATATGATAGAGTTGCAGACCTGAACATGTGCAAGTTTTCAGCTAAGTGGATGAATTTCTTGAATTGGGATCTTAACTGTTACATTCGAGTATAATAGGAATATTTTTAGTATAACTTTGAACAAAAACAATTCTATATAACAAATGCATTCCATTTCATTCAGTAATCAGTACACACTGGAAATCACGTTCTGGCGCTAGCAGTAATTCCTTTGTTGTTACTCAATTCCTCACATGACAGTTTGCTAATCAACTTGACTGATCAGGTATGATTACTCGAAAGAGACTAGTTAGGCCGCGTACACTCCCAGATGCCCTGAAGAAGAAAAACCTCATTTGTTCACCCGTTAAGCTCTATGCCAAACATACTCTAGAGCTTTTTTTTATGTTTATCATTTCTTNAGGATTTAAATCGAGACAAATTCATACAACAAAAATATGAATATGATAGAGTTGCAGACCTGAACATGTGCAAGTTTTCAGCTAACTGGATGAATTTCTTGAATTGGGATCTTAACTGTTACATTCGAGTATAATAGGAATATTTTTAGTATAACTTTGAACAAAAAGAATTCTATATAACAAATGCATTCCATTTCATTCAGTAATCAGTACACACTGGAAATCACGTTCTGGCGCTAGCAGTAATTCCTTTGTTGTTACTCAATTCCTCACATGACAGTTTGCTAATCAACTTGACTGATCAGGTATGATTACTCGAAAGAGACTAGTTAGGCCGCGTACACTCCCAGATGCCCTGAAGAAGAAAAACCTCATTTGTTCACCCGTTAAGCTCTATGCCAAACATACTCTAGAGATTTTTTTTATGTTTATCATTTCTTAGAGCGTGATTGGTTTAGCTTATACTCTAAGATAATAGGTTATTTTGAATTTCGAAAAGCTGATAAAGCTCATTTAATAGCTTATCCCAACTCGTAACGGGTGTTTGTTTAAGCTTATGAACTTATTTGATCTGGCTTATATCTCATAAGCCCATTTTACCGGCTTGTTTTTTGACTCGCGAGCATATTATGCCTTAAGTATGAAAAATAAGCTTATAAGCTGGAAAATAAGCCAGAAAACATGAGTTATGAAATATAAGACGATTCAAATAAGTTACCAGAGCCTCTCAACTTGAGAGAAGTCCAAGCACTAGCCTTTAGCTCCTAACTGCAAAGCCTATAAAAAAAAGTCCTCACAAGGTCAAGAAGCTTACTCTTCGCGCTATGGGCTGTTGATCACACAAGCGAAAGGGTTTTCGGGCTAAGCCCTACAATGTACATTGGCTTCATAAAAAGCTATCAAATAACAATAATCATCATATAAGCCAAACTTATAGATGCGAAAAGGATAATAACTTACATTTGGTTAGTTGTCAATCCTTGGAAAATAATGGTAAAAAAACAAGCTTTGATGCGTTTAGCTGAAGAAACACACCTATCTTTTCCATACTAAAATTTGTACAAAATAAGAAAAACAAGAACCACGTTCAAATATGTTTTTCGGGGAAACCGAAAATTCCTAGTTCTTGACATATCAAAGAAATGTACAAAACACATTCGTTTCCTTGTTTCCTTTGTAAACCCGAAACCCCGCATCTCATTCATGCAAACAGAAAATACAAAATCAACTAACCACACGCTAAGATCTTTAAACCTTATAATCCAAACCAAAAATGGAAGCATAGAAACTAAGGGTCAGATCTACAACACTTTGAAAGTAGTTTTTAAACATGCAAGTGTGTTTTTCTAGTGATCCAACCCGCATCTCAATCGACCAACTTAAATATATTACTACAATTCTACATTTTTAAGAACAATGTGCACTTAAGAATAATCGAGGTGTATATAACAAAATTAGCACTACGCCATGAGTGACTAGAATCATATCTGTAAACCACATTTCGCTCAAATGACAGCAAGTAAAGATGCATGTAACTTAAGGAATAAACATCAATTTTTTTTTTTACCTTTTAATTTATGCTCAGAACGATTAGCGTTTTGCTTTTGGGCGCCGCTGTAAAAACTTTGACCTAATTATAAATTCTTCTACGACCTTCTTTTCATCTTTTATTTCATTTTGCTATAAACATACCAAAAGTCATTACTTAAATATACTTTTTAACTTACAAGAAAATTTGTATTTTTCCATAAGAGTTAATTACATAAATGTTCACTATTGTTTCTCGATTTTTGGACATTTAGTCATTGACTTTTCTTTCTTTCTTTCTTTCTTTTTTTTTTTTTTTTTTTTTTTTTNCTTTTGGGCGCCGCTGTAAAAACTTTGACCTAATTATAAATTCTTCTACGACCTTCTTTTCATCTTTTATTTCATTTTGCTATAAACATACCAAAAGTCATTACTTAAATATACTTTTTAACTTACAAGAAAATTTGTATTTTTCCATAAGAGTTAATTACATAAATGTTCACTATTGTTTCTCGATTTTCGGACATTTAGTCATTGAACTTTTTTTTTTTTTTTTTTTTTTTAATGTTGACAAGTTCAATCATTAAAGTTTCAAATCGTTACAGATCCAGTCTAATTGCGTTACATAAATGATCACTGAAGTTGACTGAATCTGTAACGATTTGAAACCTTAATAACTTAACTTGTCAAAAAAAATTCAATGGCTAGATGTGAAAAATTGACAAACCATAGTAACCATTTATGTAATTTACTCTTTCGATTCCATAAAATGTACAACTAAGTCTGAAAAGTGCAATTGTACCAGTGGTGCATTATTTTGCTTACATGTTAAAATTGAGTATTTCTATTAGTTAATAAAAGTTAAAACTGAAGCTCAATTTGATCAACTTTTAATTTTCGTCTAATTTATAAAATATGCTAAAAAAAAAAATATGTGTCAATAATGTAGAAAAAACTTAAAAAAATAAAGGTAATTAATAAAACTTTAGTTGTTAAATTTAAATAAATCATATAGACTTAAGTATAGTTATTATTCTTTATGTTTTATAATAACTTTATAAGTTTAATAAATACCAGTATAATTATTATTCATAAATATTATTGTCACTATATATTACATTAACGTATTTGTATGAAATTATAAATAGAAAAATGAAAGCACGAGTTACTATGACATGTAAATGAATACACGAGATTATACATATACGAACGACTCATGTTATTCCTCTTTATAAATTTAACTCACGTTCATACGAGTTTAATATTTAAATACGGTAAAATTATTATTAACATAAATATATAAATATGTACGACCTCACGGGATATTGTGAGATGAAATCAGATAAACAAGATTGTACGCTATGACACATATTTTTTTAAAGGGTCATTATGTGCTACCAACATGCATAACGTCTAGAGCATGCATGTCAATAGTTAAATTTAAACAAGATCAATCCAAATACCATTTTCAGTCAGACAAAGTCAAATCCTACATATAACAAAAATCTATACAAAACAATTTTCTCATATATAATGAGAAAATTGTGTAAAACCTAATCGTGAACAGGTTAAAAAAAAAACATGTCCATCAACACCTTTTTCTTCATTTTTTATTTTTTCAGTCTAAAAAAAATTACTCTTACAACTAACAAACATGTCCAGCAACCACCACCTCCACCTCTGGCAACCGCTGGTCACCATCAAACACCATATCCACCATCGTTGGTCTCTGCCTCCATATCCACTGATCTAGTCGTTTTAGTATGGTTAAGTATAATTCCGAAGAAACACTCGTGAAAGAATTTCCCCGGGTCGTGTCCCAGCGAAGGCTGAATGGAATCGTGGTTCTCGATTCGTGATTCGTGAAGTGATTGGGGAAATAATTGGGATATTTGGAGTTCTACACTAAGGATATTGAAATAACGAATAAAAACTAGCAATTAAGCTAAGGGAACAAATAATGGGGCATAGGGATAACTAAAACGTAAATATAAACTAAAAACGGGAATAATAAACAAAAACTACGTACTAGCGCAAAATAAAAAGTGAAATAGAAGCTAGGCTAATCCTATGGGTACGAAAATGATTAACCTAGATTCTAAATATAAAAAGAAAATTTTGGGAAGAGAAAAATATTTTTTAGGACTTTTTATTTAATTATTACAATTTAAAATCTAATTTTAACAAGATAAATGACTAAAAATACTAAATAAAAAGAAATAAATCTGAAACTCTTTTTTTTTTTTGAAAATATTATGTATAATTAAAAGCCTAGGAAAAATTAAGAGAAGCTCACAGCTTTTTGGAATAAGCTGTTAGAAAAGCTTAAAAGAAATAGAACTAATTAAAAGCTAAATTTGGTTAAAAGAAATTTTAATGGAAGACTAAACAAGAAAGACCACATGGTATATTTGGTTCACGTGTGGTGTTGTAAGGTTTGGGTGTGAAGGAGGTCACAGGTTCGAACCCTGTGACCACCTTTTTGAAAACATTTTTATTTTTGCAAGTTTATTTAACAAACTAATTGAACACATGAAAATAAACATTTTTATAACTAGAACTTTTTATAAAAAAAACAATAGATAAACAGTTTCAAAGGGAAATTAACAACAGTTTACTCTAAAAGACTATAAAAGGATATCTTGAAATCTAAGAAGCTATCACAAGCTAATCAAAAGCTATACAAATAGGGGAAATTAAACTAAGGTTTACTAGGGGGATCCTAATAAGCTAAAGGGGACATAAAATAAGCAGGTATGACTGCATAATAAGCAAAGAAGAAGCTAAACTAGGCAAATCCTATCTAGGCTGCAATGGGTAAAAACAGGTTAAGGGGTAACTTCTACGGCCTAAATAATCATGCATATAATAAGCAAATCCTAAACTAAGCATTAACAGTTAAACTTAGGCTAGAATATTCTCATAAAACCAATATGGGGGGAATCTGGACCAAGATTAAGCCACGAAAAAGCCTTAAATAAACTGACAGATAGGCATAGGTGCAGGGCTGCAGTCCTAGGGGCATATTGGAGCTTAATATTAAGCAAGCTAATGGGAACACTATGGTGTAAAAGCTATTGAAATATAGAGATAAGCTAGAAGGGAACACAGGAAAACAATAATAAGGCAATTTGGCTAAGTGGATAAGCAATAAACTGAAAAAGAAAACCTTAAGCTGAGCTAGATAGGGCTGCTGAATCAGTGGGTGAAAGTGGGTAAGTATGGAGAATATGACTTACAAAACACTACTACCATATATAAACAACCTATTAAACCTATATAGAACCAGATAGAAGCATAAACTACAACTAAATGTGCCGAAGACAGATTCAAGATAAAACTATTTATCTAAATCAGCCATGATAAAATTTATTTGAAAAACAAGCTCAAGTGCTTAAACATTATTAGAAAATGAAAACCTTTGATCAAAAACTACTACTAATAGTTAAAGGAAGCTGATTGACTTTCAAATTATGGTTAAAACAACTACACGTTTGAAAAATAACCTAATGCCAAACACCCCCTTAGGTGTTGGCTGCCAAGATTTAAAAGATGAAAAGCAAGTTTTAGACTAAGGAAATGAAAGACAGGTATGCAAATAAGNGAAAATATTATGTATAATTAAAAGCCTAGGAAAAATTAAGAGAAGCTCACAGCTTTTTGGAATAAGCTGTTAGAAAAGCTTAAAAGAAATAGAACTAATTAAAAGCTAAATTTGGTTAAAAGAAATTTTAATGGAAGACTAAACAAGAAAGACCACATGGTATATTTGGTTCACGTGTGGTGTTGTAAGGTTTGGGTGTGAAGGAGGTCACAGGTTCGAACCCTGTGACCACCTTTTTGAAAACATTTTTATTTTTGCAAGTTTATTTAACAAACTAATTGAACACATGAAAATAAACATTTTTATAACTAGAACTTTTTATAAAAAAAACAATAGATAAACAGTTTCAAAGGGAAATTAACAACAGTTTACTCTAAAAGACTATAAAAGGATATCTTGAAATCTAAGAAGCTATCACAAGCTAATCAAAAGCTATACAAATAGGGGAAATTAAACTAAGGTTTACTAGGGGGATCCTAATAAGCTAAAGGGGACATAAAATAAGCAGGTATGACTGCATAATAAGCAAAGAAGAAGCTAAACTAGGCAAATCCTATCTAGGCTGCAATGGGTAAAAACAGGTTAAGGGGTAACTTCTACGGCCTAAATAATCATGCATATAATAAGCAAATCCTAAACTAAGCATTAACAGTTAAACTTAGGCTAGAATATTCTCATAAAACCAATATGGGGGGAATCTGGACCAAGATTAAGCCACGAAAAAGCCTTAAATAAACTGACAGATAGGCATAGGTGCAGGGCTGCAGTCCTAGGGGCATATTGGAGCTTAATATTAAGCAAGCTAATGGGAACACTATGGTGTAAAAGCTATTGAAATATAGAGATAAGCTAGAAGGGAACACAGGAAAACAATAATAAGGCAATTTGGCTAAGTGGATAAGCAATAAACTGAAAAAGAAAACCTTAAGCTGAGCTAGATAGGGCTGCTGAATCAGTGGGTGAAAGTGGGTAAGTATGGAGAATATGACTTACAAAACACTACTACCATATATAAACAACCTATTAAACCTATATAGAACCAGATAGAAGCATAAACTACAACTAAATGTGCCGAAGACAGATTCAAGATAAAACTATTTATCTAAATCAGCCATGATAAAATTTATTTGAAAAACAAGCTCAAGTGCTTAAACATTATTAGAAAATGAAAACCTTTGATCAAAAACTACTACTAATAGTTAAAGGAAGCTGATTGACTTTCAAATTATGGTTAAAACAACTACACGTTTGAAAAATAACCTAATGCCAAACACCCCCTTAGGTGTTGGCTGCCAAGATTTAAAAGATGAAAAGCAAGTTTTAGACTAAGGAAATGAAAGACAGGTATGCAAATAAGTAATATAAGCATAAACAAGCAATATTAAACAGAAATTAAGCATACTCAATAAGCTAAAAGTAAAAAGCACTCATTTTTTTTGTATTTTTGGATTTTTAGAAAAACTTGAGTGAAATGTAAATAAAACAGTTTAAAATGATTTAAAAGCTCACCATAAGTTCTGGAAAGCTTAGATGAACTTATGACAGTGAATAAGAGTTTATAAAGAAAGGCTTATGAAACCATTAAACAACTGAATTAAAGCTTAAGGTAAGATTTGGACAAGAATTTAAAGTGAAAACTAAAACTTTATTAAATTTGAGAGCTGAATTACAAACCTTGAAAACAGAATTTGAAAGATTATAATAAGCTAAAACAAGCTACTACATAAGCTAAGCTACCCTAAGCTAAATTAACCCTACTCCTAATGGCTTCAATATGTGTGGTGAAAGGGCTATTTATAGCCGAGCCTGAGGAGAGGTCTTCTAGGGTTCTGTGAAGCTTCTGGATCATCAATCACAGCCATTCAATCCATATGTCGTCATAATCTTCATTCTATGCCCTTGGATCACATGCCACATCACTTCCACCAATCAAATAGCTCAATTCTGCCATGTGGGTATAATGATGTCGACACCTCTCTGACAAGTCAGAATCTTTCTAGAAGCTTAAACCTCGTACTAAAATAGATGCTGGGTAAATGGGGTGAATTGAGGTGCAAGGTAATTGAGGGGGAAGGGGAAGAACAGTAAACGCCTGTAAAAAGGCGCGTTGGGTTTTTTATCCTTTCTTTGGTTTAGTGGGTTGGGTGTGTTTGGTTACAGGTATAGTGAAATGGTGGGAGTGGGCTTGTGAATTAAATGGGCCAGGATTTTATACAAAGGTAGAAATGGGTTAATGATATTATTGGATTTGGGTTTATTTGGTTTTGGCACTAACAGATGTTATGGGTGTTAATAAGATTTAGTGTTATTAGGATTTTAGGGTATAAAGGTTTAGGAAAAAATTACAAGGATTAAACTTGTAAATTTGTAAACTCCAAGGACCAAATGTGACCAACTTTTAACTTTCATCCAAGGGCTTCCTTTGATAATTTGATTAGACTTGAGGGTTGACTTTGACAATTAAAGCATAATCTTGATCCAAACTTGTAGATTCATCCCCGGCCTTGGCTTTTGATGCTCTTTCCAATCTCGTGCTCGTTTTGTCGTGTTTTCTTCGATTTTTTGTCCTTTTCATCCATACCCGTACCTGCACATACATAAACACAAAAACAACATATATTTGGCATTTATTAATCGGTTTTTGGTCTTTTTGGTCCGTTTTATAAGGTCAAAAGTATGTGTAATTTAACACATACCAAAATCCCCCAGACTAAGGTATTGCCGTGTCCTCACGCAATGTAATCACGTCACGCTTTTGAGATAAATAATTTCACAACTCTTTTTACTAACTTTGAAAAGTAGCAAAACGTTCAAAAGTATATATAATAACAAATCAGGTGGTTTTGGTTGCTTTTTGGTTGGTTTTGTTAGTGGTTTTGGTTTTTGGAGAGAAAGTTGAAGATGTGGATTTTTTAAAATTGGGTTTTTCTTTTTGTTTGAGTGAGTTTAAAGAAAAATAATTTTAGTGTTTTTTTTATATTTTTTAAGATAATTATAGTGTATTTAGATTGAAAATGAGGGGAGCGTTTTTTAATTTTTTGACGGGGAAGAATTGGTTGTTATGAAAAAAATTCAATAATAATAAAAAGTTAATAAATCAATACTAATAATAATAATAATAATAATAAATTTTTAATTCTAATAATAATAATAATGGTATTAATAATATATGAAAGGTCATTTTAGTCATTTTTGGTAATGAGGAGAGTATCTTAGTCATTTCATATGCTTTAACGAGTAAAAACGAAATAATAATAATAATAATAATAATAATAATAATAATAATAATAATAATAATAATAATAATAATAAAATGGACCAAACATGAAATATCCACCAAACCACAAGGACTAAAAATATAGTTAACTTGAAAATAGAAAATGTAGTTTTACCTGATCAGTCAGTTATCAGTTGCAGAAAGAGACAATATGGGTGTTTTGTAACCAATTTAAGAGTTACAAATGTGGCAATAGGACTTTTCAAAGTTCATGGCGACTTAACCCTTATTTGAAATGTTGAGTGTTTGTTTTATTATATTATCTTGTTGTATGTTTGACTTTATGTATAAATTTAGGAATATCGGTTTAGACTAGTGTTAACTTTTATGATCACGTGTCTTTGGTGGGTTCGGGAAATTGACCTCCAAGGCATTACTTTGTGGAAACGAGCATGTGACATCTTGTGTTTTAGAACGTTTGTTGGATAAAAAGTGTATATGTACCTTTTGGTGCTATCACATCATTAGTGGTGCATCAAATCATATGAAAGACAAAGTTAGAAATGGCAGGACATAAAAACTCATAATAAGGCCTTATCATGTTGAATAAATATCATTTTATAAACTCATTTACAAATCAATGTCGAATGTTACTTAATGAGTGTTTAAATCTACTAGATTCGAGGCCTATCATTTAAAAAACATTTTAGCTCTACAATTTTTATTAACGGTTTGGTTAATGAGATATAGAAACTTTGGAATCAAGAAATGCATGTTGTGTGTCATACATAAGAACTTTTGGGCATGTATGATAGAACTAATTTTAAAAAGATTTATACAATTGATACATCATTAGGTTACATAATTTTTCATATCATAAACCTATTACTATTATGCAATGTAGGGAAAAAAAATGTCTACAAGGTCGATTAATCGCCGCCTAGGCACTACAGGACCGCCAACCTTGCCGATTTATATAACTGGGTCAAACAAATAGGTCACTCGTGGTCAACGGCGATCAATGGTGGTCAAACTTGCCGGAAACCTGCAAATCTAACCGGAAGTAAGCAAAACTCACCGTAAACTTATTTTGATCAATTATAGTAACTGTTTAAATCTATTACAAGTTGTTTTTTAGAAAAAAAATCTTGTCGAAAATACATAAAACTCGCTAGAAATACACAAAACATGGCGGAAATACCCAAATTTGCCAAAAATGCCAATCCGATTAATCACTGATTAATCCCGCCTAGACTGATTACAAACTACAAGGTTGTCGACCGCCCGACTACCGATTCGCGATTTTTGCAACCTTGTTATTATGGATAAAATTATTTATATAGTTTTTATATCATAAAACACAATTAACTTTTTCAAAAATATAAAATAAAAAGTAAAACTTGAAAATAGTTTAGACTTTTTAAAGATTATAGACTTTTTCATTTCACCTAAGGCTTGTGACAATGGCTCAGAAAAAATCGATCGCCAACATCGGTCGACCGATATGCCAAATCGGTCGAGCCACTATGGCAATATCGGTCGCCGGTGAAAAACTTTGAATTTCGGTTGCATTCTCGACCGAATTGAAACAAATAAACACTTCCATTTTGTAACCGTTTGAAACTTTACTGAATGAAAAAATTACCATTTGTTTCAAATTCAACAAAAAAAACTTTTTTCCCAAAATCTTTACCACTTTTCATCCTATAAATACCAACATCAAACCCACTTTCAAACACACAATTCAACCAAATTCTCATCAATATTCACAATACCAAAGAAAAACACTCCACAATCAAAAAACCGACTATCCCGACTAATCCAAAATGCACCGGAATAAATTTCTCTCCGCAAAACACCTTTGACCTAACCGGCATAACACCACCACAACAAGGGGGTATTCGCTTTCGTCCACAATCTTTTCAATATCCAACACAACTACCCCAACCCAATCAAAGAGAAAACTTGTTTTCCGTTCATCGTCCTTTTGTCCCACCACAACGTGTTAACACGGATTATCACCAAGAAC
>LBNU01024374.1:21406-49720 GCA_014162995.1 Artemisia annua | reverse complement strand
TTAAAGTTTATTTTCCTTTAATGAAATTATATTGTACTATTCAAACTGAGCAGCTTAGTATTGATTTTGATCAACTTGAAAATTGATTTTCTGTATAGACACTAGATTCAAAATAAGTATAACCAGCCACACATTTTTTTGTGCCACATGCGATTAAAAATTCTGGATCCGTCACTAATAGAGGACAAGTAGGACACGTGTTTATTCCTTGTGTGTTTCGCCAACTTGAAAAAAGCGAGCGAAATGGATGGTTATGTTGTAAAAAAGATTTCTATGTTCATTGCAATTTTCACTAGTACAAGGACACATCTTGTAAATTAACTCGATCTTCTCCAATCTTAAACCCTGAACCCTTCTCCATCTCTCCGCCCCATTTCAAACCCATATCAAATCACTAATCATTTCATACTCCAATCATGAAGAAAAGTAAATGGTGAACTTCTTATAATGAGAAAAATGTGTTTACTTAGATTTCACTACTCCCTAGTTATCTCTTATTGATTCATTGATTTATTGCAATTGTTTGAATGAAGGGTTGCATTCCTTAATATCATTCGTGGGGGCGTGTATGTCCTTCCCCAACCCTATGAGCTTCTATCTCTTCTTATGACGGCACGTTCAGTATACTATCATAGCCTCATTAATAGTCACTCATGCATTAAACACAACCAATAAAACCGTAGTACACATCCGATTACGTTTCTTAAGACGTTCAAGCTTGTTACCGTATAGGAGGTTAGCCAGTTTTCTTAAGCCTAACGCGAGTCAATCACCCAAGACAATCAATAACAAATCAACAATCAATAATTAATAACTAGGTTTCATTAGATCTAAGCAAACACTAGAAAATCTAAGCTAGTATGTTAATGTAAAGAAAAGACAAACAATTAATCAAACAACATATAGACATATTGAATGATTAAAGGAAGAACTTATCTTTAATTAATCATGGAAGAAAAGAGGGTTTGAAACACTAAAGTTGCTGAGAAAATCGTGCTAGGGTTTTTCTCCAAAGTTACACACTTAATGAATGAAAAAGCAAAAACTATATATAGAGTTACAAGGCTGACGGCGTTGGGTTATAGGTCCTGACGCCGTCAGGTCGCCGTGTTTAGGGTTTCGGATTGCCTTCAAACACCTCTGACGCCGTCCCTTTGTAATCCTTCTGGGCCGTCTCTCTTTAGCTTAACACCAGGCGGCCTCACATCCATAACACCTGACGCCGTCATGTGTTATATTAATAAATTTCTTCAGGGCGTCTCGTATATGAAAATCCACCAGTTCTATCATCAAGCGACGACGTTGGCATGTAAAGCCTGACGCCATCAGGTGTAATTTCCTGACTTTTCTTGGTTTTCTTGTTTTCTTCATTCTTGAGCATAAAAACGTCAGAAAAGCTCCAAAATGCTCCATTTTCCAGAAATCACGTTCCAAGTACCTAAAAAGAGAAAAGGAACAATTTGAGGCAATATTTGATCATAAAATAACGATTTAGGGCTTAAATGACCCCCTAAAAGCGTAACAAATAAATCCTTATCAGTGGGCCATGAAACATATTATATAGAAATATGGCGTGTATGGACTTCTCTTTTTTAGAGTTTGTATTAGAATGTTAAAATATATTAAAGTAAAGTAAATAGAAGTTTGAAGTAACTCGTCTCTTATTATTTCGTTACATTGATAAGGAATATTATGAATAAATTCTCCATGATGCAAAAAATGATCATTTGATTTTAAGACATTCATAGTTTATTTTTCGTTAATGAAATTGCATTGTAATATTCAAACTGAGCAACTTAGTATTGATTTTAAATCAACTTGAAAATTGATTTTCTGTATAGACACTAGATTAAAAAAAAAGTACAGCAAGCCACATATATTTTTTTGTGCCACATGCGATTAAAAATTCTGGAGCCGCCACTAATGAGGGATAAGTAGAACACTAAGGGCTGTTTGGTTTGTTGCTAGGAATTACAATAGGTATCGAATTTGGTATGGAGTAGAATGACAATGAATATAAAAAAGTGTATAACTACGATTGTTTATTTTTGGATGACAAAATATGGTATGAAAAATTGTATAGATATTTGAGTTTTGTAGTGAAAAAGAGAGGGTCCACGGACCGGATTTCATAAACACCAAATTGGTGAGTAATGAGTCTATGACTATGATATACCCATTTCATTTTCGGGTCCACTAAACAAACATCTTTAATCGAACATCTTTAATCGGAATGAAATCCATACACTCATTCCGATAGTGCTCTACCAAACGCACCCTTCGTGTAAACCCTAATCAAAGTCAATTAGGGAAATCAACAATAGTCGAATTGGGTTGATTTAGAGACGAACGACAAAAGGGATTTATCCTTTTGGTTTTGGTCGATCGGTCAAACACACGAGGGAGGAAAGGGGAAGTTTTAGGATTTAGAGGATTAATGTGATTTCTAGTTTAGGTTCGGTTTGTATTTATAGGATTACAAACTCTTTCCTAATTGCACATGAAGTCCCTAAGAATTATCCAAAAAGTAACTACAAGTTTGACAATGAGTCAAACTTCCGCCTAAGGGGTCAGTCGAATGCACGACCCTTTTAATAGGTTTGTGGTTTTGCCTTTTATCACTTATATATTTATCACGGATAAATATATTAACCTTGGATAATTACTGTTTTACCCCTCTATGAAACTACTACCATATTTCATTTCCTCACTGCTCTTACATAATTTCGTCACTCGTTTCTTATTTCCACTTGCATGTTCTGTTTAGTGTGCACCAGTGTGACCCTTTGGCAATAATGTGAAGGCCAGTTGTGTAAGTCATTTTTTCTTTGCACATAATCCTTTCAAGGAGTACACCTCAATGCATGATGAACAACTTAAGAGCTAAAACCGGGGAGGCAGGTGGAAGCACAATGTTGAATGAAAGAAGAATGAGAGACACAATGTTTGATAACAGTTCATTCTTATAGGGTGTGGAAGCATCCAACCTAGAAAAATAAATCCCACAACATGTATAAAATTTCATTACACTACCACAAACACAACCAAAGTACCTCTAGGAAAAACCCTTAGGAAGAGTTATGCACAGTGGCATCGACATCAATAGGTGCTTACCTGGAATGAATATCTTGGGGAAACAATTATGATACAAAAAGATATTCTATGGGGAAAAGGACCAAATCTACACATTTTCTCATTTAATGTGTCAAATATATGTATTGGTCGAAGGATCTAGTTTCCTGCCACAATTTTCAGCATAAATTCTCCAAAAAAGGAGTATCATGGTTCTAAACATTACAAAGTAGCACAATCGCAAGATTGATGAGCAAAGAATTTTTTGTCTAAACTAACCGATTTTGAGACGTCCAGAAATTACAAAAGTTCAAAAGTAAAGAACAAGAAGATGACGTCGAGCAACCATTCAACATTGATGACCGACCCTTAGGGGGAGATTGTTAGGAACACGTTTCACGTTTACAAAGTGTCGGTCATTAGTTTGTAATAGGTTGCTATATTAGACTTATTATGTTTTACATTTAATCATTTAGTTATGAAAGTTTATGATGTAATTTCATGATATGTAAAAGTCCAAGGGGTGAAATGGTAAAATAGTAGAAGTATCTAGTGCCTCTTTGACTCCCCTATATAAACCTCATGTATGCCCTCATTAGGGCTTGTTGGTTCTCTTATGCAATAACATATTTCATTACTTCATATTCTTGAGTTCCTTCCACACTCTTCTTCTCTCTTCTAGTTTCTTCTTTATCTTTGTATCTTTGGTTGTTTATGCAAACCATGGTGACCTAACAATGTTTGATAACGGTTCATTCTTATAGGGTGTGGAAGCATCCAACCTAGAAAAATAAATCCCACGACATGTATAAAATTTCATTACACTACCACAAACACAACCAAAGTACCTCTAGGAAAAACCCTTAGGAAGAGTTATGCACAGTGGCATCGACATCAATAGGTGCTTACCTGGAATGAATATCTTGGGGAAACAATTATGATACAAAAAGATATTCTATGGGGAAAAGGACCAAATCTACACATTTTCTCATTTAATGTGTCAAATATATGTATTGGTGGAAGGATCTAGTTTTCTGCCACAATTTTCAGCATAAATTCTCCAAAAAAGGAGTATCATGGTTCTAAACATTACAAAGTAGCACAATCGCGAGTTGGGGTGACCTAAAAAAAGTTCTATGCTTTTCGGACCAATGCAAACTTACCTGGAAACGTATGTCAATTTGCGAATGATAAAGCAATGCCATAAACCCTTTTCCAATCTTAAACCCTGAATCCTTTTCCATATCCGCCCCATTTCAAACCCATGTCAAATCACTAATCATTTCATACTCAAATCATGAAGAAAGCTTTAACCTTGATCCAAACACTATCCACTTCAAAACCCAAAAAACCCCTATATTTCTTGCAAGAGTCTACTCTTCAATACCCTTAAAACAAACCCTAGAACCCAAAGACACCCAAACACCCGAAAACAACACTGAGTACGCTTTCGACAACAGTCATTATGAGTTACCATCAAATATTGGTTCTAGATTTGGTTCAGATGATAGTGTAGGGGCTAGGGAATCGAATTGGAACGAAAAATATAGGTTAAAAACGGAGAAAACTTTATTCGGCAAAGAATATGAGAAAAATCTCAGCCCGCAATAAACGTTTGTATGAAAAAACAATTTTTTTAGCTTGCCGCTCCTAATAATCTTGATCTACTTGACTCATCAATAATTACGAAGGGAGTTATTATACAAAGAAGTCACTAAAGTTCGCGCGAAAGGTTGTCCTAAGTCACTAAAGTTTTAAAGTTGTCATACAGGTTACTGAACTTATGAAAAGCATACATTTCTATAATTTTAGTGTTAATCGGGTAAATTGAACACATTTTTTTGATATGTTAAGTACCATAAATGTCGTGTTTTTACAAGTTAAATGATGTTTACGTATATTCTTATATAGATTTAGTAACCTCAAAATGACTTTTTCATAAGTTCAGTAACATGGATGACAACTTTGAAACTTTAGTGACTTAGGACAACTTTCGCGCAAACTTAAGTGACTTCTTTGTATAATAACCCTTATGAAGGAGTAAATGTAATTAAAATACATATAATTGATAGACAAATAATGTTTTTCCCGGCAAACCATGGTGTCTAAACTTTGAATTGAAATGAAAAATTTATGGTTAGGCTCTTGGGCTAACGATGTGGGCCATGAAACATATTATATAGAAATATGGTGTGTATGGATTTCTCTTTTTTAGAGTTTGTACAAGAATATTGATGCGTGGTTTTGCAACCAGAGACGGAGCCAGGAATTTGCCTTAAGGGGGCCTCAAATTTTTTTCCCAGTATAACATACAATTCCTTGTTTTAGCTATATTGAAGTTTAAACCGCTCCAAATGAAATTTATTTTGTTCGAGCCATAAGTTTTATGTTTAATATTAAACCTTAGAAGGAGTAAAAACAGAAACAATACTTATCTTAGAAAAACTACAAGTTCAAATGACATACTCTAATAAAGGAGTACTTATTATATAAAAAATAAAAGACAAGCATATTACTTACAGAATACAATTGAAAATACATACTTATTTCTTTTCTGTTGTTCTACATTAGCACCAACTACAAAAAAAACCACCACACTAAGACTACAAATAAATAAAAACAAAAAAAGTTTAAAACTACTGTAGCAAATATAAAAGAAAAGTTAAAACCTCACAAAGGACAAAACACATAAAGTCGCCCACTACTTTACATTCTTTTCTTGTTCTACTGTTAATTTCACAGTATCACTAGTCACCACACAATCTCCGTCCCTCAAACTCGCCGGAAAAAAAAACAAGGTAACCTAGTTTGTCCAGGTAGGTAGGCTAGTTTAACCAGTTGGGGGTGGCCGAGCACCCTCTAGCCCCCCTACTGGCTCCGTCCCTGTTTGCAACCTTGCAAGAGGTTTTACTTCTCAAGGGATCTTGAGAAGCTTGCAATCCCCACCAGGCAGTGTACCTGACCGATGTAGTATAGTGTAGTGGCAAGTACCGGGGGATTGATCGTTCTACTTGGGGAATAGTGTTCGTTAGGATTGAAAACTAATCTAATTTGGTCTAAGGGTGAGGGATGATTCTTTTTGTATTTTTATATTTTATGAAAGCAAGTAAAAATCTCGGTTTTTGGAAGAGTGGGCGGAATTAGTTGCTAGTCAACTAACCCAATTAACTACAAATGCAAATCAAATAAAATGACAAGAAAATAAAAGGTTGTGAAACTTATATGGAGAAAAGCGTGTTTACTTAGGTTTCATTACTCCCTAGCTATCTTTTACCGGTTGATTAGTTTGTTACAATTGTGTGGATGATGGGTTGTATTCCTTAATACCATTCATGGGGCATGTACGTCCTTCCCTAACTCTATAAGCTCCTACTTCATCCTTTGGCGACACGTTTAGTATCCTAACCATGAAATCACTAACAGTTACTTATGCATTAAATACAACCAATTAATCATAGTACACATCCGATTCATGTTTCTTAAGACGTTCAAGCATGTTACAAATTGGAAGTTAGCCAGTTTTCTTAAGCCTAACATTGAAATCACCCACCCACAACGATTAATAACCAACCATCAACCAATAATCAATAGCTAGGTTTCATTACATCTAAGCAAACACAAGAAAAACCTAGCCTAGCATGTTAATGTAAAGACAAGCATAAGATAAAATCAAACAACACATAGACATATTGAATGATTGATGGAAGACTTATCTTTAATTAAGCATGGATGAAATAAGGGTGAAAAACCCTTGAAAATACAGTAAAATTCGACCTAGGATTTATCCCTAAAGTTCTCCCAAAAGTTGCACACCAATGAATGAAAATTAGAAAACTATATATAGATTTTACACTCTGACGGCGTCACGTTATAGCTTGTGACGCCGTCACCTCGCCGCCAAAACTCTTCTCGGATTGCTCAGATCCACTTCTGACGCCGTCCCCTTCTATTTCACTCTGGGCCGTCTCCCTTTAGCTTATAACGTGACGGCCTAGGCCTCACAAAGCGTGATGCCGTCACGTGTTAAATCATCAAAACATTCTGGAGCGTCTCGTGTACTTTCATATCCACTTTTTTGTCAAAGCGTGACGCCGTCACCTCGTAAAGAGTGACGCCGTCAGGTACAATTTCCAGCATGTTTTTGGGACTTTGTCGTTTTCTTCACTTTTATGGTCCAAAAATGTCCAAAATACTCACTTTTCCAGATTTTCTCTCCAAAGTACCTAAAATGACAAAATGAATGATTTAATGCAATATTTGATCAAATAGTTACGGATTAGGGCTTAAATAACCCCCTAAAAGTGTAACACTTTTCGCCTCATCAAATACCCTTACACTTGAGATTTGCTTGTCCACAAGCAAATGCGCTTTTATTCTAATCAAAATACAAGCTATGGGTCATTTAACACTAATATAAAAGTAATTACAACAAATGATCGTTCCACTTCAATCAAAACGAGCACGAAAATTATATACTAGCACCTCACAAATAGTGTTTGGATACTCACATCTCTCGGGTGTTATAAAGGCATATATCACAAATGGAAATGGAAAATTATCACTTACTACCTGTCACAACACATAGATTACCATAGGCTTGGGAAATGATCAAAAACCTCCACCACTTTGGCATAAGCACCTAAGATAAACTATCAAAGAGGTCTTTTAAAGGGTTGTAACGTAAGATGTAGGGATATGATAAACACGGTTTTGTTGGATAAAGGCAATCTTTACTGGTGGCGAGTTAATCATCTAAATAAATTACATGTATAATGTGGCGTTGCTAAGCCAAGACTCGACTCGACTTAAGCTAATGAAACAAAAATAACAAAAACTTAAAATAAACATAAAATGGGATGGTATTCCTTATGTTTTTTTCTCACTCTTCTTTTTCTACTTTTTTTTCTTTTTCTTGATTTTTCGATTTTTTTTCCATACACTCTTGCCCTACCATCCAAAATAATACATCAAAGGCCTCGGTTCTCCCCTTACACTTGAACTTTTACATACTTTACAAATACTATTCTAATGACTCGAATCAAGATAATTAAAACACTTGGAGTACTTTAAAACATTTACGCACACATAGGGGTAATAATTGATGTTCTTCCCCATTACTCCATAACACTAGTACTTTACCCATGAGTCCCAATCGTCCAAAAACAATATGTACAAGAAATTACTTGACTTAGCAACCACGTAATAAACTAGACAATTAACTTAGGGTTTAAACAAATGTTGTCACAATAATGCACTAAAGATGAGTGCATACAAGGTAGGCTAAGCCGATTTGGGTGTACATTTGGGGGTGGATTGTAAAAAAATTCTTCCTTTAAGTAAAATACTTAAAGTTAGAAACGAAAAAGATAGGCTCGGAGGGGTGTACTAGGGGTATCGTGTACTAAAAATGAGTACAACGCTAAGGTGTGGGGAAATTACTTGACCAATGAAGCCAATGTAATTATAATACGGGTGTAAAACAAGGTATCCTAATGTCTCTTATCATGAAGTAAATCCTAACTACACGAATGTAGTCTCACTAGCGGTCTCCGGATGAATTACTAACACAAGTTCTAAAATCTAAGTACTACCGGTACACTCATAAGCACCAACAATGAATGCTTTTTTTCCTAAAGATCAAGGGGCGAACCTCACATATTTGGGGGAAAAGTTTTGAGTGGTACGGTTTTTGTGTTGGTAATACAACTTCTATCCATGAGACGCTTATTAAGACTAAAGTTTTACTCCTATATGTTGTAAAAAATTTTAAATTTGGCGCTAAAATCGTCCTAACAAATATTTCTCTTAGTTTTATTACACACCTATACTATTAGATAAACAAAAATCAAGTGTAATTGCATTCTCTAAGGTATCGTAATTTACCCCCCTTACACTTAAGATGAACATTGTCCCCAATGTTCAAATAAAAAGATGTAAAAGCAAAGAAGGTAAAGGAATGAAAACAAATACTCCCCTGATTCGTTCGGTGTGGATAATGCGGTAACATGGTTAGATCCTCATCCAAGAAAATGAACATAAAAGCTTCCCTTCTAGAATATAAATCATCTTCTTGTCCAATATAACTTGTTAAACCTGACAAAACAAACATAGCAAACCTCGCGTAAAATCGGCGGCAAAATCTATATATAGTAAAATCCTAGAAAGCAAGTAAAGATATAATGCTTGTGGAATGAATATTTGCAGATTCCTGGAGTTTATAAAATATGGGTTGAATTGAAACTTTACAATTCCGGATGAAAAACAAAACTTGCAAAATTTTTCAGAATTTTACACCTGACGCCGTCAGCTTTTAAGGCTTGACGCCGTCAGAGTGATCTGACAGAAGTTTTAAATTTTGTTTCCGGAAAATTTCCAGAAAAACCTATGCCTTAATTCCTAGAATTCCTGCAAAATATTCATTATGACTCGATACAAGCATTTGACTCAAACAAATACTAATATGTATGCTAATTTTATATTTTTATGATTCATGTTCAATCTTGTTCTTATAAACAAATTTAGATTTTCCTTACACTTATCTTTTGCAAATTACCTTTATATGTAGTTAAGACAAGGTTAAAAACAAAATAAATCATTTTCACAATTTACTTTGAAGCATGAATCATAAACAATAAAAATAAAACACACATACGGAAACAAATAAAAACAAACAAACAAACAATCAAATAAAGCTTGGGTTGCCTCCCAAGAAGCTCTTTTCTTTATTAACGAGTCTTGTAGCTAGACTCAAAGTTACTCTCCTACGTGACCTCATTGTTGGTTGATGCGTAGGTTTTGCAACCTTGCAATAGGTTTTACTTCTCAAGGGATCTTGAGAAGCTTGCAATCCCCACCAGGCAGTGTACCTGACCGATGTAGTATAGTGTAGTGGCAAGTACCGGGGGATTGATCGTTCTCTCGGGGAATAGTGTTGTTAGGATTGAAAACTACTCTAATTTAGGTCTAAGGGTTGAGGGATGATTCTTTTTGTATTTTTATATTTTATGAAAGCAAGTAAAATCTCGGGTATTTGGAAGAGTGGGCGGAATTAGTGGCTAGTCAACTAACCCAAATAACTACTATTGCAAATAAAATAAAATAACAAGAAAATTAAAGTGGTTGTGAAACTTATATGGAGAAAAGTGTGTTTACTTAGATTTCCTTACTCCCTAGCTATCTTTTACCAGTTAATTGGTTTGTTACAATTGTGTGGATGACGGGTTGTATTCCTTAATACCATTCGTAGGGCCGTGTACGATCTTCCCTAACTCTATAAGCACAAACTTCATTCTATAGCGACACGTTTAGTATCCAAACTATGAAATCACTAGTAATTACCTATGCATTAAATACAACCATATAATCGTAGTACACATCCGATTCATGTTTCTTAAGACGTTCAAGCAAGTCACCAATTGGAAGTTAGCCAGTTTTCTTAAGCCTAACATCGACATCACCCACCCATAACAATTAATAACAAACCAACAACAAGTAATTAATAACTAGGTTTCATTAGATCTAAGCAAACACAAGAAAAACCTAGCCTATCATGTTAATTGAAAGACAAGCATAAGATATAATCATGCAACACATAGACATATTGAATGATTTGATGGAAGACTTATCTTTAATTAATCATAGATGAAACAAGGGTGAAAAGCCCTTGAAAAAGGCTGAGAATTCGACCTATGGTTTATCCCTAAAGTTCTCTCAAAAGTAAACACCTTTTAATGAAGAAAAATCCTAAAATATATATAGAAAATACATTCTGACGGCGTCAGGTTATAAGTCCTGACGCCGTCAACTCGCCGTGTCTAGGGTTGTTGGATCACCTAGATTTACTTCTGACGCCGTCAGCCTTTAAAACCTTCTGGGCCGTCTCTCTTTAGCATAACACCTGGCGGCCTAGGACTTGTAACACATGACACCGTCAGGTGTAAATACGATGAGTCCTTCCTTGGTCGTCTAGTAGAGTCTGAATCCACTCCTTTATCTTTAGGTGACGGCGTCAGCATCCAAAGCCTGACGCCGTCAGGTAGAAATTCCAGCTTGATTTGAGACTTTGTCGTTTTCTTCACTTTTATGCTCCAAAAACGTCCAAAATGCAATGTTTTTGAGAATTCCTCCTGAAAGTACCTAAAATGACAAAAGAAACGATTTAAGGCAATATTTGATCATAAAATAACGATTTAGGGATTAAATGACCCCCTAAAAGCGTAACACTTTTCGCCTCATCATTGGTCTCGGTTTCTAGGTCGTCCTCGGTCTTAGTTTTGTATTTCGGACCTAGTTGTAAGCATTCTTTGTAGAAACCAAATATTCTACCCATGACATAGTCTACTCCTCTACGTCTATCCTCGTCATTCCTATAGTAGACTGCTTGCTTATGCTCCTTCTCAAGGTTTGACAAGAGTCGGTATTGCTCTATCTTATATGGCATTTGGTAGGCTATCTCATCGGTCTCATCCTTGAATCTAACTATCCCTAGAGACGGGTCATAATTCATTTTAGAGGCCTCAACAAACGGCTTTCCAAGCACCACTTGAGTTAGGCAACTACCTATTACCGGGCGAATATCTTCTACAATCACAAAGTCGGTAACATATGTGAAGTTTCCTACAAAAACATGCAATCCTTTAACTCTTCCCACGAAGTTGCTTAACCAACCCGTGTTAGGAAATATCCTAGGTCCAAGTTGCTTTTTCATTATCCAATTGTAGTGGATCCTAGTCATGATGTTTATGGGAGATTTAGGATCTATGTAAGCTTTCCACACATGCATATGCCCAATGTTGCATGGTATATTGATATTGGATGGGTCGCCCATTTTAATAATTGGATTACCTAAGAAGTATGGTGTCTCGGGGTCATCGAATAAATCCTTATGGTATGCACGTTCTTCCTTAGTGGGTAACCTATTGAAGTAGTCTTCTCCATTCTCTACTTCTTCTACTTTCTTTTCCTTACTATCCTCAACTCTCTCAACCTCATTCTTAGGTTCACTATCAAACCCAATCATATTNCATGCATATGCCCAATGTTGCATGGTATATTGATATTGGATGGGTCACCCATTTTAATAATTGGATTACCTAAGAAGTATGGTGTCTCGGGGTCATCGAATAAATCCTTATGGTATGCACGTTCTTCCTTAGTGGGTAACCTATTGAAGTAGTCTTCTCCATTCTCTACTTCTTCTACTTTCTTTTCCTTACTATCCTCAACTCTCTCAACCTCATTCTTAGGTTCACTATCAAACCCAATCATATTCTTATCATCTTCTTCCTTATCCTTATCGATTGGCTTGATAGTGACAACGTTGACAAAGTGGACGTGTTTGGATGATGAGGGGTCCTTGACTTGGGTTTCGCTATTTGGGCTTCTAGCGTCCTTATTTGGTGGTGTCAACACTTGGTTGGTGAGGGCTTTCAACAAGTTGTCGATTTTATTAGTCATCTCTGTTTGTTGTTGATTGAATTCGGTCTCAAACTTTGCTATACGAGCTTCTTGAGATGCCATAAAATTGGACATTAATCCTTCAAGATTGTTGGTACTACCATAGTTGTTGGAAGGATTGTTGTTGAAAGTACGGTTCGAGTTTGAACCGTTTGGTTGGAAACGATTAGGNATCTCTGTTTGTTGTTGATTGAATTCGGTCTCAAACTTTGCTATACGAGCTTCTTGAGATGCCATAAAATTGGACATTAATCCTTCAAGATTGTTGGTACTACCATAGTTGTTGGAAGGATTGTTGTTGAAAGTACGGTTCGAGTTTGAACCGTTTGGTTGGAAACGATTAGGTGGGTTGGAATAATTGTTTTAGGGTGTGTTTTGATTTTGTTTCCACCTAAAGTTTGGGTGTTTTTTCCAAGAGGGGTTGTAGGAATCACCGTAAGGGTTTGGTTCGGGTTTGAAAGTGTACCACTTTTCTCCCGCTCTGTCGGTACGCGAGGATGCGTAGTCCGTAAAAGCTTGTTCGGGGAGTTCCATGCAATCACGAGTGTCGTGGGAACCACTACAATACTCGCATGAAGAAGTGATTTTGTTCACTTGGCTTGAAAGTTTAGGAGCTTCGTAGGATTTCATGAGAAACTTGACTTGGTCCTCAAGTTTCATGATCCTACGGTCAGGAGTGCTTGAATTATTCGAATGCAAAGATATTGCCTTGACCGTTTTGTTCAAATCAAGGGGATCATTCCAACTTTCGTTATCATAGGGAGCAAGATCTTCTATGAGTTCCCATGATTGTTCCGCACTTAGATCACGTAGCTTACCACCGACCGCTTGGTCAATGGTTTGCCTCGTGGGAATATTGATATGGTCATAGAAGATTTAGACTTGGAGCCAAAGATCTATGCCATGGTGAGGGACTTTTTGGAGTAAGTCCTTGAATCGAGTCCATGCCTCGTAAAGGGTTTCGCCTTGACGTTGTTGGAACATCAAGATTTCATTCCTTAGCTTTGTGGTCCTCCCCGGTGGGAAGAATTGAGCAAGGAAACGAGATGTAAGATCATCCCAAGAGGTGATGTATCCTGCGGGTAGACGCTCTAGCCATTGACTAGCTTGGTCTCGCAGATAGAATTGGAAGAGACGCGATCGAGTCGTCTCTCGAGTGTTAACATCAAGGTCTATGGAATCTACGATTTTAAGAAAGTCCTTGAGATGTTGATTTGGATCTTCGGAACGAAGTCCATGGAATGCACATCCGCTTTGCACCAACCGGATGGTGTCGGATCGCAAGGGAGACACATTGGCTCCTTGGGTGAGCTCAATGGTGTTTCGATAGCCTTGGTGGCTAGGACGGGAGTATTCTCCTAAAGTACGGGCTCTAGGAGGTGGGTTTGGTTGGGGTATGTTTTGTTGTGGTGGGTTGTTGGGATCAAGGATATTACCACCTTCCATGATGTCGGATGGTAATGGTTACGAACAAAGAAACGAAGAAAAAAGATAGACTAAAGAAAAACTAGAAAAATAAAATAAAAATCTCACTAGAAAGGAATCTAAAGAGTAGACCTAAATGAAAATAAAATTCAACCTAAACAATAACTATTCCCCGGCAACGGAGCCAAAAACTTGATGTGTGGTTTTGCAACCTTGCAAGAGGTTTTACTTCTCAAGGGATCTTGAGAAGCTTGCAATCCCCACCAGGCAGTGTACCTGACCGATGTAATATAGTGTAGTGGCAAGTATCGGGGGATTGATCGTTCTACTTGGGGAATAGTGTTCGTTAGGATTGAAAACTAATCTAATTAGGTCTAAGGGTGAGGGATGATTCTTTTTGTATTTTTATATTTTATGAAAGCAAGTAAAAATCTCGGTTTTTGGAAGAGTGGGCAGAATTATTTAGTAGTCAACTAACCCAATTAACTACAAATGCAAATAAAATAAAATGACAAGAAAATAAAAGGTTGTGAAACTTATATGGAGAAAAGCGTGTTTACTTAATTTTCATTACTCCATAGCTATCTTTTACCGGTTGATTAGTTTGTTACAATTGTGTGGATGACGGGTTGTATTCCTTAATACCATCCGTGGGGCATGTACGTCCTTCCCCAACTCTATAAGCTCATACTTCATCCTATGGCGACACGTTTAGTATCCTAACCATGGAATCACTAACAGTTACTTATGCATTAAATACAACTAATTAATCATAGTACACATCCGATTCGTGTTTCTTAAGACGTTCAAGCATGTTACCAATTGGAAGTTAGCCAGTTTTCTTAAGCCTAACATTGAAATCACCCACCCACAACGATTAATAACCAACCATCAACCAATAATCAATAGCTAGGTTTCATTACATCTAAGCAAACACAAGAAAAACCTACCCTAGCATGTTAATGTAAAGACAAGCATAAGATAAAATCAAACAACACATAGACATATTGAATGATTGATGGAAGACTTATCTTTAATTAAGCATGGATGAAACAAGGGTGAAAAACCCTTGAAAATACAGTAAAATTCGACCTAGGGTTTATCCCTAAAGTTCTCCCAAAAGTTGCACACCAATGAATGAAATTTAGTATACTATATATAGATTTTACACTCTGACGGCGTCACGTTAAAGCTTGTGACGCCGTCACCTTGCCACCAAAACTCTTTTCGGATTGCTCAGATCCACTTCTGACGCCGTCCCCTTCTATTTCACTCTGGGCCGTCTCCCTTTAGCTTATAACGTGATGGCCTAGGCGTCACAAAGCGTGACGCCGTCACGTGTTAAATCATCAAAACTTTCTAGAGCGTCTCGTGTAATTTCATATCCACTTCTTTGTCAAAGCGTGACGCCGTCACCTCGTAAAGAGTGACGCCGTCATGTACAATTTCCAGCATGTTTTTGGGACTTTGTCGTTTTCTTCACTTTTATGGTCAAAAAACGTCCAAAATACTCCCTTTTCTAGATTTCCTCTCTAAAGTACCTAAAATGACAAAATGAATGATTTAAGGCAATATTTGATCAAATAATTACGGATTAGGGCTTAAATGACCCCCTAAAAGTGTAACACTTTTCGCCTCATCAAATATTAAAATATATAAAAATAAAATAAATATAAGTTCGAAGTAACTCATCACTTATTAGTTCGTTACATTGATAAAAGATTATTGTGAATAAATTCTTCATGACGCAAAAAATGATCATTTTTTCTGAGACACTTAAAGTTTATTTTCCTTTAATGAAATTATATTGTACTATTCAAACTGAGCAGCTTAGTATTGATTTTGATCAACTTGAAAATTGATTTTCTGTATAGACACTAGATTCAAAATAAGTATAACCAGCCACACATTTTTTTGTGCCACATGCGATTAAAAATTCTGGATCCGTCACTAATAGAGGACAAGTAGGACACGTGTTTATTCCTTGTGTGTTTCGCCAACTTGAAAAAAGCGGGCGAAATGGATGGTTATGTTGTAAAAAAGATTTCTATGTTCATTGCAATTTTCACTAGTACAAGGACACATCTTGTAAATTAACTCGATCTTCTCCAATCTTAAACCCTGAACCCTTCTCCATCTCTCCGCCCCATTTCAAACCCATGTCAAATCACTAATCATTTCATACTCCAATCATGAAGAAAAGTAAATGGTGAACTTCTTATAATGAGAAAAATGTGTTTACTTAGATTTCACTACTCCCTAGTTATCTCTTATTGATTCATTGATTTATTGCAATTGTTTGAATGAAGGGTTGCATTCCTTAATATCATTCGTGGGGGCGTGTATGTCCTTCCCCAACCCTATGAGCTTCTATCTCTTCTTATGACGGCACGTTCAATATACTATCATAGCCTCATTAATAGTCACTCATGCATTAAACACAACCAATAAAACCAAAGTACACATCTGATTACGTTTCTTAAGACGTTCAAGCTTGTTACCGTATAGGAGGTTAGCCAGTTTTCTTAAGCCTAACGCGAGTCAATCACCCAAGACAATCAATAACAAATCAACAATCAATAATTAATAACTAGGTTTCATTAGAACTAAGCAAACACTAGAAAATCTAAGCTAGTATGTTAATGTAAAGAAAAGACAAACAATTAATCAAACAACATATAGACATATTGAATGATTAAAGGAAGAACTTATCTTTAATTAATCATGGAAGAAAAGAGGGTTTGAAACACTAAAGTTGCTGAGAAAATCGTGCCAGGGTTTTTCTCCAAAGTTACACACTTAATGAATGAAAAAGCAAAAACTATATATAGAGTTACAAGGCTGACGGCGTTGGGTTATAGGTCCTGACGCCGTCAGGTCGCCGTGTTTAGGGTTTCGGATTGCCTTCAAACACCTCTGACGCCGTCCCTTTGTAATCCTTCTGGGCCGTCTCTCTTTAGCTTAACACCAGGCGGCCTCACATCCATAACACCTGACGCCGTCATGTGTTATATTAATAAATTTCTTCAGGGCGTCTCGTATATGAAAATCCACCAGTTCTATCATCAAGCGACGACGTTGGCATGTAAAGCCTGACGCCATCAGGTGTAATTTCCTGACTTTTCTTGGTTTTCTTGTTTTCTTCATTCTTGAGCATAAAAACGTCAGAAAAGCTCCAAAATGCTCCATTTTCCAGAAATCACGTTCCAAGTACCTAAAAAGAGAAAAGGAACGATTTGAGACAATATTTGATCATAAAATAATGATTTAGGGCTTAAATGACCCCCTAAAAGCGTAACAAATAAATCCTTATCAGTGGGCCATGAAACATATTATATAGAAATATGGCGTGTATGGACTTCTCTTTTTTAGAGTTTGTATTAGAATGTTAAAATATATAAAAGTAAAGTAAATAGAAGTTTGAAGTAACTCGTCTCTTATTATTTCGTTACATTGATAAGGAATATTATGAATAAATTCTCCATGATGCAAAAAATGATCATTTGATTTTAAGACATTCATAGTTTATTTTTCGTTAATGAAATTGCATTGTAATATTCAAACTGAGCAACTTAGTATTGATTTTTAAATCAACTTGAAAATTGATTTTCTGTATAGACACTAGATTAAAAAAAAAGTATAGCAAGCCACATATATTTTTTTGTGCCACATGCGATTAAAAATTCTGGAGCCGCCACTAATGAGGGATAAGTAGAACACTAAGGGCCGTTTGGTTTGTTGCTAGGAATTACAATAGGTATCGAATTTGGTATGGAGTAGAATGACAATGAATATAAAAAAGTGTATAGTTACGATTGTTTATTTTTGGATGACAAAATATGGTATGAAAAATTGTATAGATATTTGAGTTTTGTAGTGAAAAAGAGAGGGTCCACGGACCGGATTTCATAAACACCAAATTGGTGAGTAATGAGTCTATGACTATGATATACCCATTTCATTTTCGGGTCCACTAAACAAACATCTTTAATCGGAATGAAATCCATACACTCATTCCGATTTATTTCTTGTGTGTTTCTTGTGTAAAAAAGATTTCGATGTTCATTGCAATTTTCACTAGTACAAGGACACATCTTGTAAATTAACTCGGTCTTCTCCAATCTTAAACCCTGAACCCTTCTCCATCTCTCCGCCCCATTTCAAACCCATGTCAAATCACTAATCATTTCATACTCAAATCATGAAGAAAGCTTTAACTTTGATCCAAACACTATCCACTTCAAAACCCACAAAAAACCCCATCTTTCTTGCAAGATTCTACTCTTCAATACCCTTAAAACAAACCCCAGAACCCGAAGACACCCAAACACCCGAAAACAACTCTGCGTATGCTTTCGACAGCAGTCATTATGAGTTACCATCAAATATTGGTTCTGGGTTTGGTTCAGATGATAGTGTAGTGAACAAGGAATCGAATTGGAACGAAAAGTATAGGTTAAAGACGGAGAAAACTTTATTCGGCGAAGAATATGAGAAAATGGCGAAAGTGAAGAGGAGTAAGAAGGGGAAGACTAGGAAGGAGAGGATGTTGGAGCAGGAGGAGAAGCGGAGGAGGACGGAGATATTGTCTCGGGTTTTGATTGATGCTGCGGTGGCGGAGAGTGATGAGGAGGATGAGGAGGAGGTGGTGAGAGCGGAGGATCAGTTGTCGTTGTCGGTTGGGATTATTGGTGCTCCTAATGCTGGCAAATCCGCGCTTACTAATTTTATGGTTTGTGTTTTTTGTTTGTTTTGTGTCGGTTTTGTTTTCGTGTTATGAAATGTTGCATATGTTAATGCTAGTGTGGGAGTGTTTAATGTTGCAGTAACAAGGTTATAGTGTTGGGCTTAAATTTATTATGGTTATGGTTTTCAAGTTTTAAGGGAAAAATGAGTAGTTCTGGTTTATGTTGGGAAACGATCATTAGGATAAATGCAAAACTACTGAACCATACCTAGCTTTCAAGGTACTTGATTATCCGCTTATGATATTGGGTACACAAGTCGCTATAGCAACTTTGAAAACACGCATTTAAACACTGCAGAGTCCTACAAGAACATACTAGAAGCACTTTTAGGGCAAACTGACTAAATTCAGACTAAAATTGATATGTACATTTGCGAGAAATATATGATAATTGTAGATATCTAAGCAATGGCGCAGCTACATAGGAGCGGGGAGGGGCGCCCGACCCCCCGAAATTTTTTTTGCGATGTAGGGGGTATATAGTTTTCGTGTAGAAAAATTTCGGTATATTCGGTTTCGACCCCCCATTTTAATTGTGAAATTTTTTTTATACATTAAGCAATAAAAAATTTTAGATCCCGACCCCCCACTGAAAATTTTCTAGCTTCGCCACTGTATCTAAGTAGTTGTTGGGAGCATCAACATTCAAGTTAGAGTTTTTCTGATTTATCCGAATGTCCAACTAAATCATGCTTAGCTGATGAGGTGGAATATATGTTTATTGGTACTCCATGCTGGGTTGTTGATTGCCTCACTGTATAATGAGGATTAAGCGAGTATTGGTTAGTGTTACGAAAGCAAAGTTTTTTACTCCTAGCTATGGAATCCTTAGTTATTTGCTACGAGAAGCATATATGTTGTGTCATTTGTTAGTGGTCAGTTATTTTAACTCTTGGGCTGGTAGCATTACTGTTAGTGGCATTGTAAATAGATAGATTATTGGGGGTGTTTGGACGTGTATTATGAATTGATTTTATGATGTTCAATATTTTAAACCAGAATATCAGCTTTAGTAAAATGGGTTTTAGAAGATAGTGTTTGGATGTGATTTTACTGTTTATGTTGTATTGATTATATAACGAATTAGTTGAAAGGACATTGCTGTGATAATGATCAGACTTGGAAGATGTTAGGAAATGATTATCAAGATGAATGTGAAGTTACTGAACTGTACCTAGCTTTTGACGTGCTTGATTATCCGATTATGATACTGGGTATTCAAGTTTCTAACACAAATGCCCAAACTCCCTAGAGTCCTTAAAAAACGAGAGACCGGAAATACTCTAAAATTTAAAACTGATACGAAAATGTACATTCTGCAAGAAGCATTTGATGATTGCAGAAGCCAGAAACCAAAAATAATTTGTTCGGAATGCAAGATTAAAAGTCAATTGTGTTATAATGTAAAATTAACAATGAACATCAGAAATAATTAAATGAAAGTTGTACATCTTTACTATAAGAGGTGTATTATTTGTATCGTTTGTTGATGGTCAGTTATTTCTACTCTTGGGTTGATGACAATACTGTTACTGACTCTACAAATAAACAGATTTGTAGGGGGCATTTGGATGTGCGTTTTAAAAATGTTTATTTGATGTTAAATTGTCGGAATCCTCTGGTTATTAGCTGTAACATAACGAGTTTTATAAGATAGTGTTTTGGAGTACTTTTTGTAGTTTAAAGTTGAATAGTCAAATAGTAGTTTTTTTGTTTAATAAGACTAACATTCTCAAGTTAGGCTGGAAAAGGGGTACCTAGGTAATTTAGTTTATTGTACTCTTAGGGGTACCTAGGCTGGAAAAGGGGTACCTAGGTAAATTTATTGTACTCTTAGGTAATTTAGTTTTGTTGCAGTTGGTATAAAGCCCACTTGCAAAACTGATTATTTGGCCCAAATACTTAGATAATTATAAGCGAAATTTGTTTATCCAAGCTCTAGAAGCGGATTATTGTGACTTTAAGTCACAACTATAATAAACGTATTTCAAAATGCGAATCCTAACACCCAATTAGATTTGTTGTGTTGGATCAGGGGATATGATTAAATATTGAATCGCTTGTCACATCTACTTGACATTCCAATTATCTAGGATTTACTTCTTTGTTAGTGTATTACTGGCTGCATTTACTTGATACGTGTAATCGTTTATCTTCTTCAACTTATCTCACCTTGATTTGTTGACTTTAGCTTACTTTTTGAAAGACTTTCTATTGATCTTTTTAGGTTGAGACAAAGGTTGCAGCAGTTTCACGGAAGACAAATACAACTACTCATGAAGTATTAGGAGTGATGACGAAAGGAAAGACGCAAATAGTACGTTATTAAAATTAATTGTTAGTTACTAATATACCTCAATAGTGTTGAATAAAGTAATAAGTAAAAATAATCAAATGTTGTAGTTTTGTTTCAACTGAAAAGCAATTCTTTTCCTTTTTTCTTTCGGTTTTTATCACTATTATGGGTATGCATGAGTTTACACGTAATGGTGACCGTATGGATTGGCCCTATTTTTGGCAATCGTAGTCAACAAACTCAACATATATTGTATCTTCATTTTGATGTCTACTCACTGCCAGTGTTATAACTTTTTTTGGAAAGGAGAATGTGATGCTCCTTCGATTTCTGGACTATTCTAGTTTATATGAGTATAACATAATAAACTATCCTCACCTTATTGTTTTCTTTGGTGATCAGTGTTTCTTTGACACCCCCGGTCTTATTATGAGGAAGGGTGGACTCCCAAAATCCGACATTAAAGTTCGAGTTGAGAGTGCATGGAGTTCAATGGATCTTTATGATGTGCTCGTTGTTATATTTGATGTTCATAGACATCTTACCAGGTGAATATTTTACTAGCCATTGTCTTGATTATTTGATTACATATCAATATATAAGCCTATGGCCTTTCAAGACCCTCATTTTGTAGGCCTATTGCTATGATGTAATTGTGGATACATTTACCATCATGCTATTTGGACGTGTTTGCTTACTAATTAGATGACCATGTGAGAGGATAAGTTATCTTTTGATCACCAGTGCTAATATGTTTAATAACGTGTGCATCCTTTGAATAATAGTTTTACTAATCAGCATATTTAATTTATTAATCGGCTAGGAAATTTAAAAGGGAAATACCTAAAAGTGTTATTAGGTCAACCCAATCCTACATGTTGACCTTAACATAACTTTACCTATTAGCCAACCTGCGATGAATATGTAGAAGTGATAACCATATACAGGTTGTGAAGCAAGCTATGTTAAGAAACCCAGTTGATGATTCTTTTCTTTTCTTACATTTTATTACATATTGAACGATATTTGAGGTTATTTGATTTTATTTTATTTTTGGCAAAAATTGATAGCTTGAGGTTATTTGATAGATGAAACTTGAGGCTATAAATATGTGTTCAGATTATGAAAAATTTAATATCGATTAAAGAAGGCCTCTCAAGATAGCGGAGTTTTTGTAAAGAGTCTGTTGATCAATTGTTTCTATTGAATATTTTATCTGTATAGGATGTATGCTCATAAAAGGTTTTATCTTTATAGGAAGTATGCTCATTAAAAACTTATTTACCTTAAAAATATAGAGTACCGAACTTACTCATACGTCGAATACTAAAATGATTGCTTGCTTTATTTGTCCACCAGTCAATTATATGTGTGTTTATATGTACGTAGGCCTGATAATAGAGTGATTGGGCTTATTAAAAAAATGGGCTCAGAAGTCAATCCAAAGCAAAAACGGATATTATGTATGAATAAGGTAGATTTGGTTGAGAAAAAGAAAGATTTGTTGATGGTCGCCGATCAGTTCAAAGATCTCCCTGGATATGAAAGGTACTCTATTTATTTATTTATTTATTTATTATTTTTTTCCCCCTAGCTTAAGAAAGTTAAAATTTGTTTATTTTTGTTTCCATCAGGTATTTCATGATTTCCGGATTAAAGGGTTCTGGTGTCAAAGATCTTACACAGTATTTGATGGAACAGGCATGTCTTTTTTCTAGCCACAGTCAGTCCTATTAGATGAGTTTTTTGTTTATTTGGCCAAGGATATTGTGCACCAATCTGCATTATTTTTCTAAACAATAATTGCGTGTAATTGTTTAGGCAGTAAAAAGACCATGGGATGAAGATCCTCTCATTATGACTGACGATGTCATGAAGAACATATCATTAGAAGTTGTTAGGGAAAAACTTCTAGACCATATTCATCAGGTATCTGCTCAAGTTTGGTTTTCCTTTGAAGATTTTCTGTATTTTTGGGCGTCCCATGTTAGCTGCCACATATTCATTGTTGGAACTTGTTTAACAAGTAATATACATTTTAGCAGAGGCACAGTTTCAATTTGTATACTTATGAATCAATTGTTGGGTTATGTCTTTTTGAGTTTTTTCTGACATGTCAAACACCTAAAATAATTTAAGTTTAGCAAAAATTGAACTGGGTCAAACAGACTGTAGACGAAGTGTAATGTGTCCCTGATCATGTCATTCAGAAAAGCTAGATTATGATTAGAACAATATATGTTATATTTGACACTCAACCTGTTTAGACCTAAGTGGCACAATAACCGAGTTGATCTGTAACAGGAAATTCCGTATGATATTGAACATCGATTGATAGATTGGAAGGAATTGCGCGACGGGTCTATAAGGATTGAGCAGCATCTCATCACCAACAAAATGAGCCAGCGCAAAATTATAGTTGGCAAGAATGGTTCTAAAATAGGGTAAATTTCTTCATCTCACAACTCACTTTTTTCTTGTGGACTATTTTTAAGGATTTCTAGTTTGTTACTGGTAGATATATATTATGAACTAAACCACCTCGGATTTGCCCATAATTAATACGATATTGAGTAACTGAAAGTGTATAATATTTTCTATTGGTGAGGTATAGTAAAAAAATGTACTGATGTAAGGAAAACTCTAAAATGAATACCAATAAACATATGTTCACATTCAGTTAGCTTGTATAATTGAAAAACGCGCTACATACTGATCTATTATATGTAAAATTTTCTTTTGTTTTAGCATAGTGCAGTTTGTATGATAGCATGTTACTTACTTGAGTTTAATATTTTACAGGAGAATAGGTGTTGAAGCAAATGAAGAACTGAGATCCATATTCAAACGCAATGTCCATCTAATCCTTTTGGTCAGACTCAAATGATAGTATCTGTGATCAATAGCGAATCGCCTACCCTGATTGTTCATATAACAGCTCCTACTCAAAGCTAAAAGAACAAAAGATTGAGCTCCGACCATGTTGGAGCTTGTTTTAGGCATTTAGCTATATTGCAGGGTTCATAGTTATTTTAGCCAAGATTTTGGGTAAAATGATATTTGATTGCACGGGTTACCAAAAAGGTATGGTTATGTTGAATGTATTTTCTTTGAAGTTTTGGTTCTTATTTGCATATAGCTATTAGATTTGATTTTTTTTTTTTTTTTTTTTTTTTTTTTTTTTTTTTTTTGAAGCGGCGGGTTAGTTGTTAGATGTTAGTTGGTTAGTTGTGGCTCGAGTTAGGTGTCGCTCCTCGGCAGAGTATACCAACCGCGAGCCTCTCATTAAGGGGATAACCCCACTCCTATTCCCGATTCGCTTGATATCATTAGAGCTTGTGGTTCCCAAGTGAGGACTTCCCGGTTGGTCACCCAAACCGGTACTACTCTCACTTGGGCTCGCTTAACTACTTAAGCCTTTACCACTAGACCACAAGCCCCATGATCATGTCATATTTAACTCAACATGATAAGCGGTGTAACCTATCCGTTTCAAGTTTTCATACAAAGAACACTAACCACTCTTCCAATGCCAGTTAATGTGCTTTGGGCTTGCTCTATGAAATATATCAACAAATCTGTCTAAAAGATGTTTATAAGTTACCAACAACAATTGTATGTTAGAAGGGGAGTATCCGTGCTTTACTGCGGCGTCATATTTTTTACGTTAGTAATTGCATCAGTTACCGCCAAGAAATTGTAATAGTGTAGTTGAAAACGATCAAAATTTTTGAGTTTTAAACAATTTATCATCTATGTCAATTAAATTAATCATTTGTATACGAATCCGTATAAAATAAGTAGCCAGATACCACGGAGGTTCACCTGCTCCGACTCCGGGCTATCCAAAAAGGGTAGTCGCCGTGGGATTAGTCGGCTCGCAATGTCGAGTCGGAAACCCATGTTTACCCAACAAAAAATAAGTAGCCAGATAATGCTACCAATATGCAAGTAGCAAGACTTTTTGAATGGAAAATGTTAACCCAATTCTTTTTTTACTGTGTATCTGCACTGGATCCGAATTACTCTAAAATTATCAATAACTTTACTTAGCATTTAGTTCATACAAAATAAAGAAAAATATAATAATTTTGAATTATGACTAGATCTTTTTTCTAGATCTGCAACAAAAAGAGTACCCTTTTAGCAAATAAATAAATAAATAAATAAAAAATAAATAAAAAATAAAAAAAAATAATAAAAATAATAATAATAATAATGAGTTTCGCTTTCAAAGCTAAAACAATTAGAAACAAACAAGAACTTTGCTAACTCTCTCGTGGGCATATCACTATAGCTTGGGGATTGTCATATGTGTTGATACTTATACTATGCATCATACAAATGATGTAACAAAAAGCTTTCCAAGACTTCCGTCGAGCTTGAGCCATCAATCTTCGGTGAACTTCGAAAGTGATCATTGGTAAGGTTAAGGCATGCATTCGGTGGGGCTTTTGATCCATATCGAAATCGTTGAACATCGTTTTCAGCAGTTCATCAGATAATCCTATGTAATAGTAACTTTCGAGATAGGAATAAGTAAGACCAGTAACCTACAACAGATATAAATAAAAATATCACAATTAAGTTAATGGTAATAATATTAATCATATCATCCTCTAATATTAAGCTTCTAACCCCTTTCAATATATGCATACATATCAATATTATTTAAAAACATGAAGCTTATTTTATACGAACCTCAAAAACATAGGTTTGTTGAGAGGAAACTTCCCCATTAGGGTCACCACAACTCCAAAGGGGTGTGTAACCTGGAAAATTAGTCTCATCAAATTCCCAAGCATAAATGACCTTCACCCCTACTTTTTTTTAGCAATCTCTTCAACCTTCCAATCATCCCAACTTAAAACCTGTATTAACCCTCAAATAAATAAACGCATCTCTTTCGATCACTTGCGATGAACCCGTGAAAAATGGCTCTAGCAGCTTTTTTGAGTCCCAGATTTCCAAAGATACTTTCCATTAAACTTATTATCACCGGCAAATAAGAAGTTGTAAATAACCCCTTTTAACTTCAATGCCTTCTCATTCTCAGAAACATATGATTCATTCTCATGTTTGTATTAATCAAGTAAAGGGCTGACTTTGCACTAAGTTTAGTTGCATCAGTTGAGGGGAGGTACCTGCCCATGAGAGTGCGTGAAACTGCTTTGTTTGCAATTTTGCTAGTTAGTAATAAATAGTTAAAAGGATAGAACCTAAAATATTACTGTATAAAAACTCATTTGACTATCCAACATATTTACGGTTTTTATACTGTAACGCGTTTGNTAATGCTACCAATATGCAAGTAGCAAGACTTTTTGAATGGAAAATGTGAACCCAATTCTTTTTTTACTGTGTATCTGCACTGGATCCAAATTACTCTAAAATTATCAATAACTTTACTTAACATTTAGTTCATACAAAATAAAGAAAAATATAATAATTTTGAATTATGACTAGATCTTTTTTCTAGATCTGCAACAAAAAGAGTACCCTTTTAGCAAAAAAATAAATAAATAAATAAATAAATAAATAAATAAATAAAAATAATAATAACGAGTTTCGCTTTCAAAGCTAAAACCATTAGAAACAAACAAGAACTTTGCTAACTCTCTCGTGGGCATATCACTATAGCTTAGGGATTGTCATATGTGTTGATACTTATACTATGCATCATACAAATGATGTAACAAAAAGCTTTCCAAGACTTCCGTCGAGCTTGAGCCATCAATCTTCGGTGAACTTCGAAAGTGATCATTGGTAAGGTTAAGGCATGCATTCGGTGGGGCTTTTGATCCATATCGAAATCATTGAACATCGCTTTCAGCAGTTCATCGGATAATCCTATGTAATAGTAACTTTCGAGATAGGAATAAGTAAGACCAGTAACCTACAACAGATATAAATAAAAATATCACAATTAAGTTAAAGGTAATAATATTAATCATATCATCCTCTAATATTAAGCTTCTAACCCCTTTCAATATATGCATACATATCAATATTATTTAAAAACATGAAGCTTATTTTATACGAACCTCAAAAACATAGGTTTGTTGAGAGGAAACTTCCCCATTAGGGTCACCACAACTCCAAAGGGGTGTGTAACCTGGAAAATTAGTCTCATCAAATTCCCAAGCATAAATGACCTTCACCCCTACTTTTTTTTAGCAATCTCTTCAACCTTTCAATCATCCCAACTTAAAACCTGTATTAACCCTCAAATAAATAAACGCATCTCTTTCGATCATTTGCGATGAACCCGTGAAAAATGGCTCTAGCAGCTTTTCTGAGTCCCAGATTTCCAAAGATACTTTCCATTAAACTTATTAACACCGGCAAATAAGAAGTTGTAAATAACCCCTTTTAACTTCAATGCCTTCTCATTCTCAGAAACATATGTTTCATTCTCATGTTTGTATTAATCAAGTAAAGGGCTGACTTTGCACTAAGTTTAGTTGCATCAGTTGAGGGGAGGTACCTGCCCATGAGAGTGCGTGAAACTGCTTTGTTTGCAATTTTGCTAGTTAGTAATAAATAGTTAAAAGGATAGAACCTAAAATATTACGGAGTATAAAAAACTCATTTGACTATCCAACATATTTACGGTTTTTATACTGTAACGCTTTTGAAAAACATCATTTTAAAAACATTAGTAAATTGTGTGCAAACAAAGACGTAGCCAAAATTGTTAAATTTACTTTCATTAATTTTTACATCAACGACTTCCTCACTAACCTCTTCCTCACCAACAACTTGTTGATATCGGCCCTTTATAATTTTGTTGATTGTTTGAGGATTTTATTGACCATTAGATTTCAATGCTTTTGGTTTCAAGATTCAAACCCTCGTTTTGCCTTAACAAAAGTGTATGTTTGCTTATGTTATTTTTCTTCTATTGAGACAAATGTTTTCAACTTTCCATCTATCTATAAGAGGTACACATTTTAGGCTCTATTGATGACCTCTATTTATCAGGTCTTGTGTTTTTAGTTTAAAACTCAAACTTAAGTTAGTTTTTTCTACTTCCAAACTAATCATATATATGTCATTTCAATTTTAAATGTTTTAAGTTGAATTTATTTTTATATAAGAGTGACTGTATGTTTTATTTTTACTAGCAACAACCAACATTTAACTTTTTGAATTTTAATTGAATTACATATTTTTTTTTATGTAGGTATATGTCTCATATCCTTTGCGGACGAACCAAATCCGTTTTATCGGTTTGGTTTTGGAAAAAAAAAAAAGATGGCTGGTATGATTTGGTAAAAATGTAAAATACCAAAACTACGTTACTTTTGCCCCCCCC